>JALJCO010008358.1:0-33266 GCA_023101725.1 Atherinomorus stipes | reverse complement strand
AAACCTAGATCACCCATGTACAGTATAGGGCTGAAAGATATACCGTTATCGTATCTATATCGAGATATGAACATTCAAGATATTAATATCGAAAAAGCAACAATATAAAAGATATAGATTTCTCCTGTGCTTGTCCTGCATGTAAAGCTTGGTTTTCAACGAACCCGTAGTCATATCGAATCGTATCGATATTGAGATGTCTGACATGAATATCGAGATATGAAATTTTGTCCATATCGTTCAGCCCTAAAACCGTACACAAGAACCAAGTCTGTTTTGGGAACTCTTTGGAACTAATAATGCTATGTTCAGCAACAGTCTGCTACTGACCCATTAATGTGAGTCGGCTGTATTTCAACAGGGCAACATGGAAAGTTTTCAGGATAGTGTGCCTTGAGAACCAGGGTTTGGAATCACTGTCCTAGACTGTGAGAAATAAGATTCTCTGGTCTGATGAGACCAAGATTGAACTTTTTGGCATTAATTCTAAGTGGTATGTATGGAGAAAACCAGGCACTGCTCATCACCTGCCCAATATGATCCCAACAGTGAAACATGGTGGGGGGAGCATCATGCTATGGGGGTGTTTTTTAGCTGCAGGGACAGGACGACTGGTTGCAGTTGAAGGAAAGATGAATGTGGCCAAGTACAGAGATCCTGGAATAAAACTCTTCCAGAGTGCCCAGGACCTCAGACTGGACCGAAGGTTCACCTTCCAACAAGACAATGACCGTCAGCACACAGCTAAAATACCAACTCTGGGACCATTCTTGACTGGCCCAGCCAGAGCCTTGACTTAAACACAACTGAGCATCTCTGGAGAGACCTGAAAATGGCTGTTCACCACCGTTCACCATCCAACCTGACAGAACTGGAGAGGATCTGCAAGGAAGAATGGCAGAAGATCCCCAAATCCAGATGTGCAACACTTGTTGCATCATTCCCAAGAAGACTCAAAGCTGTACTCGCTCAAAAGGGGCTTGTACTCAGTACTGAGCAAAGGGTCTGAATACTTATGACCATGTGATATTTCTTGATCATGTGATAGTTTTCTTTTTTAGTAAATTTGCAAAAATTTCTACAGGTCTATTTTTTTCTGACAAGATGGGTTGCTGAGTGTACATTAATGACAAATTAAATTAACTTTTTTTATTTTGGTAAATGATTGCAATGAAACAAATAGTGACAAGTTTAAAGGGTCTGAATACTTTACGTACCCATTGTATATATGTATGTATGTATATATATATATATATATATATATATATATATACTGTATATACATATTTGTATGTATAAATATATATATATATATATATATATTTGTATGTATATATAAACTATCTTTTTACTACAAGTTTATCAACATTATTTTCTTTTTCATCTTCTTTCATAATTTTTTATTTGCTTATTTACTGTCTTGTTCTTGACAGAGTAAGCATCTGTGTAAAATGTGTTTGAACAGAAAAAATTTGAACATGAAGTTGACAGCATGTTCAAATTTTTTGGTATTCTCTATAATTTGGAAAACACATTTTCAAGTCACCAAAGTTACCTTAAACATTGTGGTACACCTTTGTAAAATGAGTAATATGCATTTCTAACCATTGTGAGACAAATTTCTTTTCATGTGCCAGCAGCTCAGCATACAGCATGCCAGGATTAGCGCTTCAATAAGTAAAGTAACATGAATGATAACGCACCCTGTACAGTGATGTTGACTGCATTGCTGAACTCTCCGGATCCAAGCTCACACCAGTACACTCCACTGTGGTACTTATCACTGTTAAAGGTACAGGAGGATCCATTCCTTGTCTCCAAGGGCCAGCAACTCTCTAAATATGACAGATGACCTGTTTGTGTAAACTCCATCACTCTCCATTCAGTAGAGTTCCCTTCACAGGTCAGAGAAACAGACTCAGAGGTGAAGTGTTGACCGCTGTCAGGACGTAGTGTCAGAGATGCTGCTGGATGAAAGTCTGGAAAACAAAAATGTGATTAATCATAATAAACACGCAGATATCAGGATGAAATCCACCTGAAATGAAATTTTCTCTCCCTTCAACTTTTTTTCCTCCTCCCTCCAAAAACATTTCATGATGTTTTAGTATTTGTATCATCTCTACCATGAAAACATATTTCTATGTGCTGTCTTTGAAACATACCAGTAATATTTTATTTCTTTTGATCGTCGAATCACAATGATTTTTAAAAAGTTATTATTATTGTAAAACTTTTAAAGATTGTAAACAATAAATTATCTGTAGCAAGAATCTTCAATAAAACATTGTTAAATAACCTCTAGTGCAGTGCAGCTGGCCCAGGTGTGATTCCCATCCTGTCATCCTCCACTTTCTCTGACCCCTTTTCCTGTTTATCCACTGTTACATAAAAGCTTTTAAAGCCTCAAACCTTAAAAATATATATCATTTTAAGTTCCATTACTTTTGTTTGGGGAGTAAAAGAAGAACACAGTCAATTATTTAGTCTCAGGATACAAGATGGAGTAGATAAGAGATAGAAATGATCAATAAAACATAGCCATTGAAAAAAAAAAAAAAGAGATTGAACTAATTAAAAACAAACTGACCTGCAGACCAGACAAACTTTGGTTCACTGTAATTAGTGTAAAACTCTGGGTCTCCTCTTCCAGCTCTACACACATATCCTGCTGTGTGTGTTTGTCCATGAATGATGTAGGAATCATGTTCAGTCCCAGTGGTGATACCAGGCAGCAGCTCGTAGATGTAAGAGACATACGTCTGTGACAGATCAGGAACAGCTTTATACCAGTAGAAGCTCCATCCTGCAGACGGATGTTCAACCTCACATCTCAGAGTTACTGAGGATCCAGGATTCAGCCATGATGGAGACACAGAGAGCTGCGGTCCTGTTGGAGAGATTGAAGAAAAGGCTTTTAAACTGAGAATATGTCGTGCCCGCTATCTCATTGTCTTAAGTGTAAATGACATTTCAACAATTCCTCCATCATCTCTACAAACACTACGTTTTATCCCGATGATCTGTTTTTTTCAGTAGAACACAGAAATGATCAAAAGATTAAAGCTCATTATAATGTTCTTGATATCATTTTTTTTAGAAAATAATATTTTGTTTGAATAGTTTAAATCCAAGTCAAAATAGCATGAACATACGCTTTATAGTGATGTTAACGGCATTACTGAACTGGCCTGATCCAGACTCACACCAGTACACTCCACTGTGGTACCAGGAGCTGTTAAGGTGGCATGTAGATCCAGTCATTGTCCCCCAGGAGGAGGAGCAGTCTGGAAGGTGACGTCCTCCACAAAACCTCATCACTCTCCAGTCAGTAGAGTTTCCTCCACAGGTCAGAGAGATATCATCAACAGTGAAGTGTTGCTCTCTGTCAGGACTCACTGTGAGAGATGCTGCTGGATGAGAAGCTGAAACACAAGAAGTCAACAAATCCAAGAAGTTTAACCATTACTGTAAATATGTTCAATTATTCAATTATCTAACTTTAAATCTAAATTTCTGTTGATCACTGAAAATATTAAATTCCTCAGATGTTCATTGAACCTAATATGAGAATTGATTCTGTTAATTTCATTACGGATAAGAGTCTTTGAAAAATGCATATTTAGTCTGTTGTGTAAGTCAAGATAATCAACTTGAAAATCCAAGCTGAAAATACTGACTGTACAGAGTCAAGCCACAGCTCTGTAGCTCATATTTACTTTCCACATGATAAAGTTTGATAAGTAACAATAAAAATTTGTTCATATAGATGGAGGGTTTTATAGTTTATTTTATTTTCATTCTTTTAAGTAGTAGGGATCAAGTCACCAGTCATTTGTTAAAGGTGCCATGACATCAAATTTAACTTTTCTGGGGTTTTGGGTGTATAATATGATCTGTTGTGCACTGATGAGGCCATGTGAATGTCCAGAGTGAGAATCAAAGTTCCTGTTTATGGTCTGTCAGCTTTGTCTCTCTGCTCAGAAACGGTTGAATCAGACAGCAGGCTATCATTCTACGTAGTTCTATCATTCTACGTAATTTAATTGCTCCAGTAAGAGCACACTATCAAGTAAACATTAGACAATATAACAACTACGACTGTCAAAAGTATTGTGTTAACAGCTGTAACTAATTCATGTAATCAACTGTGTCGAGTTACAACAAACTTATTGCATGTGCAGCATGTCAAGTTCCATACAGCTGTCATTTCTCTGTTAGGATGGCAGGACAACGAAGATGTCTAGGCAGGATGGAACCAGATGAGTTGGCTGGCCATGTGGACAGATTTGAGCATTCAAAAAAACATTGCTGAAACAACCATTTAACAAAAAGTGATTTGCACAAACTGCAAGAAGTTTCACTTTCACCAAAGCTGTTCAGCTAAAAGTGCCAAGCCAACGCTAAGCATGCTTTTTTTGGGCCTTCCAGAGTGGCTTGTGCTTTCAGGCTGGAATGGCAATTAATCTGGTTATTTGTAAGTTTAATCAGCTTAAAATGGTTAATTATTTGACAGCCTTAATAACGGTTTAATGAAACAAACTGACCTGCAGACCAGACAAACTTTGGTTCACTGTAATCAGTGTAAAGCTCTGGGTCTCCTCTTCCAGCTCTACACACATATCCTGCTGTGTGTGTTTGTCCATGAATGATGTAGGAATCATGTTCAGTCCCAGTGGTGATACCAGGCAGCAGCTCTTGGCTGTAGTTCTTGTGTGACAGATGAGGAACAGCTTTATACCAGTAGAAGCTCCATCCTGCAGACGGATGTTCAACCTCACATCTCAGAGTTACTGAGGATCCAGGACTCAGCCATGATGGAGACACAGAGAGGACAGGCCGGGGTTTATCTGTTTGAAAGATAATGGATGATAGATTTTTGATAATTGATTGATGACTTTTGATGGATGATCGTATTTTATTTGAAATCATGCCGTCTATGTTTGAACACAGACAGCATTATCTCTAAATTGTATCTGTACTACTAGACAACATACATTTTATATTGAGACTGACAGCATTGCTGAACTCTCCTGATCCAGACTCACACCAGTACACTCCACTGTGGTACCAGAGATTCTCTATAATGCATGTAGATTCAGTCATTTTTCCCCAGTAGGAGGAGCAGTCTGAAAGGTGACCTCCAGCAAACCTTCTCACTCTCCAGGCAGCAGAGTTCCCTCGACAGGTCAGAGAGATATCATCAACAGTGAAATGTTGCTCTCTGTCATGACTCACTGTGAGAGATGCTGCTGGATGAGAAGCTGAAACACAAGAAACAAGGAGACAAACATGTATCACAACTATATGTGTCAGAAATGTGTAAAACCCATTATTTATTTGTCTTATATAAGTCAAATTGCTGAAAATTGTGAGTGTGGCAGGACAGCAATCATGTGTGTTGACCGTTCAGCCAAAGAGATATTTCTATAGCCAAATAGGGCACATGGCCACTTAGAGGCATAGTGACACGACCTGTCACAAAAGCATTTTCCCACCTCAAGTATATAACCCTGCATACACACCAAACGTAAGTTTGGAGTCAAAATCGTGCCTGACGCCCAAAGTTGGATGCTGGGTCGCTAAAAAGTCAGACTCTTGATTTCCAGCATCTTGACGCCATTGACGTGGTGCAAGAGATGCCCAGCCAAGGCGCGCTCAACGTGCCTCAGGAGGAGCCTCTCTTTTTTCTTTTTCCTGTCACCAGTCTGTCTGCACCATGGCAGATACAGTAGAGAGCGGGGCTCGACCTTATGTGATAAACAAAGCTAGGGAACCTCATCGTCGGTTGTCTCTGCTCTGTGTCTGGTTCACCAGATAATGTGTTCTGAGTGTGATGAGTTTCACCGTTTATTCCAGAGCTGTGCGTTGGCGAGGGGCGCTTTCAGCCGTCTGATCAGGCCCAGAACAGCCCGCTGTTCCGATGCGAGGCATCATTATAAGCCCAGTAAATCCCATCAGGACAGCAGGTCATCAAACTGCCATGCAGACACCAGGACCGGACACAGATCACAGTTAATCCTCCTCTGTCATCAGAGAGAGAGGAGATCCCCCTGGTTCTTCTGTGTGTTTTCACATCCTGCCATACAATGTGTATCTGTGTCATTACATTGAGTCACTCTCATTGGTTGACGCCCTGTGTCAAGACACCAAAGTTTAGATTAGTTTAGACTAGGGCTGTGATAAACGATTATTTTTTAAACGATTAATCTATCGATTATTTTTTCGATGCATCGATTAATCTAACGATTCACTTTTTTAGCTCGATTCGACTCGACTCGATTCGATTATCGATTATCTCCTCATAAATTGACAGACAGCAATTTATATATGCTGATTTAGATATCTAAAATGTAAAAAAGAGCTTGAATAAGAAGGCAGTGGGAGCCAGCAGCCTGTCATGGACTTTGTCATGAACCAAAAGAATGTAAAATTTATGATGAAAACACAGCCGACTGACTTTCATTTACATGAAAATAATAATAAAAAAGTCATTATTGAAAAAATATGGTCATGCAAACTTGGAGGTTTTAAGCTAAGAGATATTATTTTCCAACAAAAGATAATGAAGATAAGTAAACATTCAGAGTTGAACATTATATTAAACATGGGTCTAGCTTCCAGAAAAAGTGCATCTTCATCTTTATTCTGTTCATGCTTAATACGGGTGCCAATCACTTGGAAATGAAATTAAAAATGCTTTATTTATCCCAGAAGTGACGACACAATACTATTACCAACAGATGAAACACGAACATGAGGTTGAGAACGTGACTTTAATTATATTCAGTCAGAGACGAGACAGCTCCCGACATCAGCTGCAGTACCACCCACGGCCAGCAGATGGAGCTCGTGCTTCATGCTGACCGTCTCAAACAGGCCTGACGTGTCTGAAGACATGGCGTCCATCTCACGGAAGTTGTCTCATGTCTCATTAGGCTTCGGATTCGCCATCCCTAATATATAGTTATACCTTCGATAAACGAGTGTGGGCCTTCACTGCCTTACACTTTGGAAACTTGGAAGAGCCACTCGCGGAGATCGCGCCGCCATCTTTGTTTTAGTCTGAAGTCGCATGGCGCCGCCATCTTTGTTTTGGTCTGACGACGCATCGGTACGCATATTTTGCGTCGACGTATTTTTTGCGTCGACGTAATCGGTTACGTCGACGAATCGTCCCAGCCCTAGTTTAGACGCATGTTGTGCGTCAAACGCTCAAAATCTCAAAACTTGACGCATGAAACGCGTGTAATACCTCTAGACGAAATGCGCCCAACGCGCAAAACGCGCCGCAGGGTTTTCGACGCCTCCTCGACGCGTGTTGGCCATTGACTTTGCATGTAAACCTGATGCCCTTGACGCCCAAATCGCGTTTGGTGTGTACGCACCGTAAGACAGTCTATGATTGCTACCTTGAAAAGTTGTAGACATTTAATCATTTAAAAGAAATAAGATATTCTTGATACAAAAGCCGCTAACTCATAAATCTAATGGATTTTCAGCACCATCATCATCAATTTGTTCTGAACTTTTGTTGGGTTTCTTTTGAATGTGTTTTTTTTTTTCTTCATTTTTAAATTGTCCTGCCCAGCATGATAGCAAGCATAATGATGATCTGGCTGCTTTGTTGTGTTGAACATATTTATACAGTATAAGGCTACTCTTGATATCCTGTGTTTACTCATTTTATTTACGTCTTAAGCTCAAAGCATCTTTGATCCTTTATAAAAGTATTATATTATATTATATTATTTCTTTAATAAAGCATTTGTTTATAACAGCATTTTACATCATATTGCTGGACTTGACAAGAAGGAAATTAAAGTTAAAAGAAGAAATAATAGGAAGTGGAACAGAGAGAAAGGAGTGAAGAAAGAGAGAGAGGAAAAAAAATCATGGATACACTTGCACAGTCAACTGATGCTTCTGTACAGAGACCCCTAAACAACATTCCAAGATCTTTGCTGGAAAACGAAAGTAACATTCCCCTACAGGAGGACCTGCTGGTGGCTTAAGTATCATAAGATCATAAAAACACACACAGATCTATGCAGAGAAGAAGTAAAACCTAGTCAGCGCAACAGGAAACAGCATCACAGTGTTATCATGCATAAAGGGTGCACTTTGGTGATGCAGTCATGCAGATGCAACCTCGTCTCTGCAAGGAGGAGGAAGCCCGCACGGTTCGAGACCTGGACCACCAGCAGCCAACCAGAGGCCCGGACCCCAGCCACCCCTCCCAAAGGGACAGACATGCATCCCCCCAGAGGGCGGCAAAGGGTGGTCCCAGCCAAAGCCCCCTGCGGTCTTAGGGCCCAAGCCTTAGCAAAACAAGACCAGCAATTGCCGACCCCGCCGGGCGCTGACCCCCCAGGACAGGCACAGCGTGGAACCCAGGGCCCAAGCGCCCAGGGGCAGAGGCGGTTCAGCCTACACCCAGGAGGACCGCCCCCCCCCCCCCGATGCCCCTGCTCCACACATCTGGCACCAGGATGCCACCACTGCTACCACACCCCCACGCCACCACCGCACTCCCACACACCCATCCCTCCACCCCACACCCACCCCCATCTCCCTATACCCCCAACACCAATGCACCAACCCACCCCTCCTCCCCTATCACCTCTTTCCTCCAGCCACTCACACACATCTTCCTCCTCCCCCAACCCATACTCCTCACTCCCACACACACCCTGAGCTTTCAACACACACACACACCTCTCTCCTTCCTACTTACTTCTTCCTCCATACACACCCTGAACACCCTCCCTCCGCACCCTCCTCCTCCTACACATCCCTCCCCTCCTGCATGGTCCTGCATTTTGAATGTGCTTTGCGGTTGGCTGCTAAATCGGCGTAATTTTTTCACAGTCAACAAGAGATCTTTTTTTTCAAGCTACAGAAAAAACATTAACACCCAGAATTTACATACAGTAACTAGTAAGTATTTTTCATTGTTTGATGAGACTCCTGACAAGTAAATCAAGGAAATAACTTTGTAATGGTAACAGGTAGTATTTGTAAATCATGTTAACTTGCAGCGTAGATGCTAATGACACCAGACAGATCAAAAGATTTGGAAACTGAGCATCCATTCAGATAGCATCTTTTCAGAATAGCATCCCATAGACTTGTATATGTCAATTAGGATGCTACTCGGATAAAATACAGTTTGTGAAATGAAGATGTATGTTTTTTGATCAATGGAGTTACATTGGTTAATATTTAGTTCAGGTATAGTCATTTTAAAATTCAACATTACATGTTCAATCTTATTCAGTTGAGGAGAAGTTGCTGGATGATTATAACTAGATGCTTCATTACATGTTCAAACCAAGAGGCAAACTCAGCAGAAGAAAAGTGAAGCCCCAGAAGTAACCTTCAAAATTGTTGTTCTTTTTTCATCTACAAGGGGCTGGCTCCAAAACAGAGCAAAACAGTAGACTCCATAGACTCATTCATTCATTCATTTTCCGTACCGCTTATCCAGTTCAGGGTTGCGGGGGTTTGCAGTAGCCTATCCCAGCTATTATCAAGTGAGAGGCAGGGTATACCCTGTGGACAAGTCGCCAGTCTATCGCAGGGCCAACACAGAGAAATAGACAACCACACACACTCACATTCACTCCTAGGGACAATTGAGAGTAACAAATGGGCTCTATGCACTAGGGCTGTCCCCGACGCATCAATGAGTCGACGTAATTGATTCAGTAAATATGTCGATTTATATAACGTGCATCGACGCATCAGCAAAACGACAACAAAAAAGCTGAATGCTTTAATTCAAAGGGAAACTGGAAACAGCGTTGTCACGGTTAGCAGAGGAGCAGCCAGAAACAACAACAGAGATGGCGACATGCTGAGTGTGTGAAACTAAGCGCATGTTCAGACAGAACAGCATCAAAAAGTCCAAGTAACCGACCACGAGCACTTACTTCAAAAGGTGTGGGGTTACTTTACCAAGGAACCACATGACATTGTACTCTGCCAGCTCTGCAGAATGAAAATATTGTTTCACAGCAATACTACTGCAATGAACGAGCACTGAAGCGTAAACTCCCAGGAGCGCTTTTGCAGGACAGCAATGCTCCTTAAGTAGAGTTTAATTTTTTTCTAAACATCACATTCAAACATTAACATGGAGCTTGTTTATGATGGTGTGGTTAGTCACTTACCAGTCACAAACTTCTTATACTTCTCAATCACCAGTGGCTTCACCGCCAGGTTGAAAGTAATTTCGATACCGAAACTCATCTTAAAACATCCATCATTTAACAGTGACTCTGCCCTTTACATCATATGTTTGCTTTAAAGGAGCCCTATCATGAAAAATGGACTTTTAAGAGCTTTTCAGCATGTCGGTGTGTTATTTCCTCATCAAGAAATGATTTAAATCGTTATTTTTCTTCATTCATGCATATTTGAGTAATCTACATGAATATTTAAACCAAGCGCTACCTCCCTGCAAACGGCTGACGATCCACCCCGTTACGTATGAACGTGGCACCAATCACGAAAGTCCAAATGCGCACGCTCAGTATCGTAGCAAGACGCCCTCTGTTGAACAGAAACTCAGAGAATCCTATACACACTCTCTGAGGAAGAAACTAACACCTGCAGGAAGATTTCCTCAGAGACAAGCAGCCATCAGCTAACAGACGTTTGATCCAGATTCAGGAGAATTTTCTTCCTTTTTTTTTTCTTTTTTTTTAAGCTCTAGAGGACAGCAAGTTGGGAAAAATGCAGTTATGTTCAGCGTGGTTATGTTCAGCGTGGGAGTTTATTTGTTGTACTGGATGAATCGACTTGCCAGAAGTGGTTGGATTATAACTTCAGGAGCAGGGGAAAAAAAACTCAACTTTGTGTGTGAACTTCACTCCTGACAACTTCATGAATCTCGGGCAGTAAAGTGTTTTTTTCTCTGGGATTACTTCTGAAACCTGACGCAGTTCCTACTATAAAAACGCGCATGGACAGACAACAACACTGGTGAGTCAACACATCTCTCAGCTCAATGCTAACTGTTACTGTGCGTTCAGACCAAAGGCGACAAAAGCGGCAAAGACGCCGGAAGTTAATACATTTTCAATGAGAGTCAGGCGTCCTGGGCGACAAGAGCGTCTGCCGCCCTCTGCCGCGCGTCCTCGGCGACAAAAGCGGCTAAAGCGTCCAAAGCGGCACCAGATAAGAAGTTGAACTTCGGTTAACTTTATGCTAATTAGCTATGACGCGGTTCAGCGGCAACAGGCGGCAGCCAATCAGAGTAGAGGTGTCCTACTATCGAGCAGCCCCAAAGAACAACGCATGTGACTTTGGTTCCGACAACAACACACTTGTTCCGCCGATGACGAGAGGCTGATTACCTGTTCCGGTCCATCCCTGGAAATGTACTTCTTTTTTGGCTGCCGGGACTTAAAAAGAAGAGAAAAAACCTCCTGGACGTTCAACCTGAAGTCCCGCTGGAACTCGGTCGGTGGTGGCTACCATGTCGTGTCGCCATGTTTTTATGTTCAGTAGAAGCGTGACAGTAGGAAACAACAGAAACTCATGGAGACACCAGAGTTGTCAGCTCAGTTCAAGGTAATGCCTTTGAAAAGTCACCACGGTGCAGTGACGATGTCAGGAGGAACCGAGCATTATGCTGATGCTGGGTTCATGTGCAGTCGGGCAGATGGCCGTCGGTAACAAAGAAGATGTCATTTTAATCACAGAAGCCGAGAGAAAGACGGTAAAACATGGGTCAGGGAAAACAATACGACATCGCCATGACAACATATCAGATGTGGACTTAAGTCTCGGTAACTGACAGACCATGTCTTCAGGCTGTTGGTGCCTTTACATGCAGCGGCTGTCATCCGTCTGCCCGGTTTCACGCGAACGCAGCATGAAAAGTACGAGGGAGCTGCTCAGGATATACAATTGTTACACAATGTCCCTTTAACTGACATTCTGAGTGTGATCATAATTAGCAAAGATAAAAGAAACTGCAGATACTCTTGTCAGCTATTCTGTGAGATTCAAAAAAGAAAAAAAAATGACAGATAATTACTTTATAAGTCAGTACACCTAATTAGCGGCATATACATTGACAGGGATTATTATGCAATTATATTATGCAAATGTGCATTGTGTCTCTTTTTTCAGAAAAAATAAGCAAATGAGTATGCAAGAATTTTTCCCTAAAAGAAACACAGCACCACCATGCACCCCCAAGATGTCAGGAGAGCTGAGGAACTGCATCTTGAAAATTATGATAAAGTGACACTTGCAGTTGAGGAGGGAAAAGGCTTCTGTGAAACTCAGTTGAATCTGCACAAGATTTTAAGTATTTACACAGTATTTAGTATCCAAAGTTACCAAAGTGTGAAGGTGATGAAGGCACACACTCGTTCGTCGAAAGTATGGGGATGATAGGGATGGCGAAACTGAAGCCTCATGAGACAGTGAGACAACTTCCGTGAGTATGACGCCATGTCTCTTACATGCCAGACCTGTTTAAGACTATCAGCAAGCGCTCCATCGGCTGGCGGTGGGTGTGTACTGCAGCTAAGGGAAGCGTCTCTGACTCAGTATAAAATAAAAGTTATGTTCTCAACTTTATGTTAGTGTTTCATCTGTCGGTAAAATCTTGGAAGTACTTTGGGATAAATAAAAGTATTTTTTATTTCATTTCCAAGTGATTAGAACCCATATCAAGCATTGACAGACTGAAAATGAAGATTCACTTTTTCAGGAAACTAGACCTACGTTAGATATAAATGTTAAATTCTAAATGTTTACTTATCTTTTGTTGGAAAACACTTTCTGTATTATCTTAAAGCCTCCAAGTTTACATTACTATATTATTTCAGTAACTCACAAATATTGTGGGTGACTTTTAAAAATTGTTCTCATGTGAATGAAGAATTCAAAGATGCACTTTTCAGTCAGCTAGACCGATGTGTTTTCAATGTAAATCTTAAATTCTGTTGGTTCAGGAAAGACTCCATGAAAGGCTGCCAGCTCCCACTGCCTTCATGCTCTTTTTTAAAATTTCTGATATGTACGGGATATCAACATGTATGAATTGAATATATGGGGGAGATAATTGAATCGAATCAAACTGAAAAAGTGAATTGTTAGATTAATCGATGCATCAAAAAAATAATCGATAGAAAAATTATTTGAAAAAATAATTATTTATCCCTGCCCTATACTGTAGGTAACATGAAACAAATGGTCAGTGTTCAACATTAGTATCACATGTTGGGATTAGGTCAGTTTCCAAGAAAAAAAAAAAACCAATGGGAGGAAATAACAGCTGTCTAATGACTTAAGAGAAATAAACTGACCTGTAGACCACACAAACTTTAGTTCACTGTAAGTGGTGTAGAGGCTTCTTTTACTTTCTTTTCTTCCAGCTCTACACACATATCCTGCCGTGTGTGTCTGTCCACGAATGATGTAGGAATTATGTTTAGTCCCAAAGGTACTGCCAAACAACAGTTTATAACTGTAGCTGTTGTGTGACAGATCCGGAACAATTTTATACCAGTAGAACCACCATCCTGCAGACGGATGTTCAACCTCACATCTCAGAGTTACTGAGGATCCAGGACTCAGCCATGATGGAGACACAGAGAGGACAGGCCCGGGTTTATCTGCTGGAGAAGTTATGGACAATAAATGATTGATGATTGATGATTTTTGATGGATGATGTTTTGTTTGTTTTTTTCAAATTGAAATTATATCCAGTCTAGTGTCTGAACATCTGTATTATCTATTAATGAATAAATGATTGAATGAAAATTTTTGTCATACACTTACAGGCCCAGACCACATAGGCTTATGAGGCACTTAACATCCAAAACAAGAAAACATCTCTAATGATATCTGTACTACTCTGGTAATGATGCGTGTGATATAAGTTCTCGATGGTTAGCCTATTCTTTATAGGACTACATCAGACTAAACCACTTGTGCAAAATTTTCCCTTTAGTAAAACAGTTTTGACACTAACTGGCTGCACATCCAGGGTCTACACCACCTAATGCATGACAACAGCTGGAACATGCCCCCGCCCTGCCCTGTTACCTAAACTGGATAAACAGGTAGGATGGATGGATGGGTGGATTGGAAATTTATCAGGTTATATCTTTCTTGTTGTAATGAAACAACAAATCACAGAAACAAAAAGATGATGCATGTCAAGGAGATGCAGCTGATGATGAACAGGAAGTAGATGAAAATAACAAAAGATATTTAGTTACCTTTAGCATGTCCATAATGGAAGAGTGAAATAAGCACTGAAAGGAAGAAGGTTTTATTAGATAAGACTGGATTACATCACATATCAAAACTACAAGGAGTAAGATCACTTAAATGACCATTCATAAAAAATCTTAAATGAATGGAGGTCAAGAGAAAGTTATAAAATAAATACTAAAGTATGTGTATGTTTGCATTTGGCTCATACAAGGAGCAAGTATGTCATTTGAAAAAAAAGGAAAATGACTAAATGAAACTGTGACATGCTGAAGAAGACTCAACAAGAAAGCAAAGGGCAAATTAAACTCTGCTCAATTAGTTTTAAGTTCAAAATTAAACTCTGACATTCTTTTGTTTTCACTGCAAACATTTCCCCCATTTGTACTGTCGAAAGAGAGACAGTTATGTACTTACATAGTAACTCCATCATTATATCCAGTCCTATGATGTCTTGCTCTGCTTCACGTTGCATCAGGAAACAGGAGCTGAATCTGCAGCACCTGAAAAGCACTGTGAGAACAGCAACTGTTTCGCCTCAGTATGAGGTCAGATTGTGTGCACAAGTTCTTGTGTGAAGTTCAGATGTTCCACTCAGCCCACTTAAACCACTAAGGAACACTGGTACTTCCTGTTTGTCAGTTAAGCTAAGACAAGTACAGAGAGGCAAACGCTTGCAATCATTTGATAAGATTGAAAATTTTTACAATTCGGGCGCAGCGCGCTGTGACAACATCCTAGCACGTCCAATTGGAGAGGCCAGTTCGGGGAAAAAAAGTGGTCCTTGTTCAGCCTGAAGTAAACCTGGAAGCGGTCTGTGTGTAAGAATGCAGCTCGCGGACGAGCCTGAACTCCCCCACGTTCTGCCTTGTTATCAGTATCAGGTGGACCCCCACCCTTTTATTTGCTGCTGATCTCCTCCTCCTCAGGAGAAAATCTCTTTGCTGCGACGATGAGAGGTACATCTCTCACAACGAAGCGTGCCGGGGAGAAAACACTTCCTGGTCTGTTGCTTAGCAACACGTGCCTGACGTACTCACTGCCGCTGTGCTCTTTCGCCGACTCTGCGTCCTACCCAGTGGCGAACGCCGCAAAAAACGCGTTCTATCTGAAAGGGCCTTTAGATGTGTTTCATGTTTCACTAACTCAATCAGGTCAATTTAAAGCAGGGCAGAGGTTGGAAGGATCCTGTCATATCTGGCCATGAATAGTATGAGCTTTTTAGGTCACAAAAGTAAGTAATTTTACTTAGCCCTGCTGTTTTCTTTACACAGTCGTTAGGGGTATACTCATCTGCTATTGCTTGAGCAAGTTTTGTATTTCCAATGCTTGCACAAAAGATGACAAATAGACTGAGAGAGACTAATTTGAAAACATGGACATTAAACTCATGGTGCAAAGAAGAACAGAGGGTACTGCAATGCATGATGGGAAATATGTAAATAAGCCCATCAAACTTTTGTATTTGCATTATCAAATTTGAGAATGTTTGCTATGGAATCATTTTACTCTGTCCATGAAAAATTAATATAGTTATATTTAACTACAAAATTTGTGTGAAATAAATTAAATCTCAATCTGTCACCTTTAAGAAGGGCTTGAATCAGTTTTTTTTTTTCACTGAGGAAAGTTAAAAAATGGGAAAAATTAAAACTATTACGAACATAGATGTTTTGTTGCTAGAAGAAAGCTATATTAGCATTCAACAATCCCTAGCTATTATGGAACAATTAATCAGCGGAGTCTGATTTACGTTTTCCTCTTTGAATCTAAAGGGAAAGTGTATCCAATCATTTTACTGCACTGAATCAAATCAGACAGATTTTTAAGTTACATCTAAACCCATACAGATAGTGAACATACTCATAAAATCTGTAAGGGACAACAAAGATTTTGGATAACACCTGAGCTCTGGATGTTAATCTGAGTTTACATACAGAAACTGAGATTAAGTGGAGCAGCTGCTAAATAAAGAGCAGTGGTCAGAATAGAGCTACATCAATGAGGTCTGCTAGCTGAATCTTAAGGAGATAACCGGTGAGTTTGCAGGACAGAATGTGTAGAGGGCATCTGATAACAGATTCAAGTTTCAGCATCACTGTATTCATCTACAGGTGAAAATAATCAGAATAATAACTTAGATATTTTTAAACTAAAGCTTCAACAGAATTTCCATTTGTGTTTTTTTCAGAGTGATCCACCCACAGAAAGATCAACACTGCTCTGTGGCTTGAACAAAAATGCCATCTGTGGTTTATGCTGTGAGCAAGTGTGTCACGTCCTGGTCTGGTTTGAGAAACTCGTTTGTTACACCAGGACTGTGAAACAAATAAGAGTCACCATCTTATCATGATAGTTCACTCATTACCACTTCCTATTGCCATTGCTTCATTTAAAGTTTTCTGCATTGTTTGACTGAAGTGAAGAAGCAAAGACTTGGAGAAATGTCACTCTGACCGCTAAGGAAGCTTGACCTAGTTTTCTCCAAATAAGGTGTAGCCAATCAAAATGAAGTCAACTTGGTCTCCGGGTAAAGCTCCATATCATCCCCGGACCCAACTGTATTACTGAGGAAGTGAGGTCTGGCGTTTCAAAACAATACCCCGCTGTAAAAAATGCAGTTTTTTTCTTTGGAGATTTGACTTTTGCAGCAATGCCAACAACATGAACTAGTTTTTACTGCTATGTCATCACTCCTTTAACAAGAGCTTCCAGTTAGAGATCGGGAGAGCCTTGCTGTTTCGGGAACTCAACCGACTGTACATGTCCACAATGAAACGGATAGTGAAGCTGAGCAAGTTCCAGATGAATAACGAATAGCAGCTCAGAGAAGTGGACTTAAAATCTTCCAGCATCTACCTGTTGCCCACAGATATCGACTTGGGGACGACGTTTGGTCAGAAGTTGGAAGTCAGCTCTATGTTAGCTGAGAAAAAGAATGCGGACCTTACTCGGTGCACATACCTATTAAAAGAGCTTCTGGCCCAGTATCAGATACACTTACCTGCATCGATGGAATTGCTCCAGAAGCTTGAGCTCCTGTGTCCTGCATCAGTCTAGCAAGATAAACGTTCAACAGCTGCCAAAGGAATTTTTTACAGCCTCACTGGATTCACTTGAGACACAGTAGAGAAATGTTGGCTTAGCAGGGTCCTCCCTTAAACTGATGATTGACGCATTCTGGTTGGAGGTGGAATCTTTTAAGATGCTGGAAGAAACCACTGCTTTCAGGATTTAGCACTTGAAGCAATCAGACTCCTCCTCCTTATATCCAACCGGTTGAAAGAGCTTTTTTCCAAGTTACTCTGCTTAAAGATGACTCCAGAAATCGAATGAACTTGCCGCTCCTGTCAAGTATGATGGACATGCGTTCAGGACTAACACCAAATGGATGGACATCACCAACATTTCGTCCTCCCTGACAGTTGCTGGGGAGATTCGATCCAGCCATGTACTGATCAGCAGTTTAAAAAGGATGTACTGTATAATAGTTCGTCAGATGAGCAAAGTTCACCGTCAAGCTGCTCAGCTTTCCAACCAACACGTGGTAGTGATCCTAAACCACAAGGTGGCAGAGTTGTACCAACCTAAAGCTCTAGAGTTTAGTAACAACTCATAAAAACCCTCATTGGTCCCTCCGTAAAAAATAAATTAAAAGAATTTGAAGTTGCTATTTCATAAAAGATTTTTAAAATTCTTTTTAAGAATAGAATTTGAAAATGCTTTTAAAAAAAGATTTTAAATTTCTTTTTAAATTTTAATTTTGAATGCTTTTTAAAATAGCAGTATTTAAATATTTAATTAATAAATACAATATACAACTTTTCTTTAATATTGCAATTCGAAAATGCTTTTGAAATTTGACTTCGTTTTGTATAAATTAGACTGGAAAGTAAGTCAAGACATCCATGTTGCTAAGTTGTTATTGATATCTACATTGTCACCTTAGCAACCTATGAAAACAGACTGCTGATGTCTGAACATATAAATCATTTTAATCTTAAGGGACATTTGAAAAATAGGAGGTGAAATATTTCATTGAGTATGTATTTATCATGATGACAAAGTTAAACAAACGACCTTCACCACTTCCTGTGACTCAACACTGTCTAGACATGCCAACATGGTGCTCACAGAGAACTGCAGAGTCACATAACTGTTATCCTTTTTTTCTTTTTATCGATTTATTTAATTTTGATCTGGGCACAAAACTAAAATGGACAATGCTTCGTTATTTCTAGCTTTTTTGTTTGTTTGTTTGTTGTTTTGGGGTTCTTTGGAATTTTGGTTTGAGAATTTGAAAAATGAGTGTATTTTTATCTGTTTTGCCATCTGTTATCTGATCTGCCATAAAGTACACAGATCAGTCTTCAGTGCTCTAATATCATGCATCTTAATCCTTTAGACAAAAGAAAAAGTTCTTTATTTCTTTTTCAATGTTTATTTGACAATATGAACACAGCAACTAAATATGAAAAGTAAATGAAAGCCCTTCACATTTTCTGCTTAACATAAAAATCTGTGAAGGCATAAAATGATCCAAAATATTAATCATTAAACATAAAACACAACCTCCATAAAGTGAAAGTAAATCGTACAGCGTGCCTCTCATACTATATTTTATTAATTCATTTTTACAAAAGACCTTAAAGTGCTGATGACACGATTTTGACATTTTTTGCCATGTTTTATAGACCAAAACATTCTTTATGATGAAATATGTAACAGAAACATGTGTGCCTGCATGAATGGGTTATTAGGAAACATTGCTACATTTCATCACTTCTGACCAAACTGTGGTTCTTTTTCACTGAAACAGGACGTGACATCAGTCAAAGAACGTCTGCAGCTCATTTAACATTGAAGTCAGTGGCTTCATACTGTAGCAGTTCTTAAGTTCCTTTTCCAGTTTTATAGACAAACAACAACGACTTACCTTTAAGTTGTATTGCCGGTTAATGTTTAAAAGCCCATAAGGACGGTGTTAGATTATTTATGTGTCCCACAGATCCTGAATTACATTAGAAGAGGATAAAGAAAACGGGAACTATTCAAAACTCAGCTTGAACCATATAAGTTGTTATATTCTCATTTTTAAAGGATAATTATTTGCTGCAAGTCAGCCGTGAGCTAACCACTAGCCCGCAGTATACCGCAGGAAATGAGTGCTGTCACTCCTGACTGCATCGAAGCGGTGCAGGTCTAAACTGCTCCTTAACAGTTATAGATCTGCTTGGTGCTGTTCTGGGTCCTCTCCATACAGTTCTTAGTCCACTTGGTGTGGGTCTTGCAGGCTGGAGCTGAGCCAAGTGGACTGGGGGCGGGGAGAAAGACTTGGATCTGTAGGAAGCTGACTTACATTTCTAAATCCGGTTCTAAGGTCTGATGCCGTCATATTCTTCAGCATCATCACACTCATCTGAAATGGCTGATGATCCCACCACATAAACCAGTTCCAATCTAGCATCTTTCATGCTTTCCACTGCTTTGATTCTGCATGTAAAACAATCAGCCAACTGCAACTGGTTATGTTGCTGACATCATGTCATGGAGAGGGGTTTTCCTAGCTGCTCTTAGCTGGACCTCTTAAACATCTGATATTTACATGCATACAAGTCTGATTGACTTTGAACTGTACAGAACTACTTATTTTGACTTGCTGTGTTGTGTTGAAAAATTACATGAAGTCAAGGTCATGTCATCCGCACTTTAAAGCCACAGTATAGTCATAAAAAAATAATACACATTTAACACTTGTGTTAAACTGTTCACATTTTCATTTATCCAAATGTGAATATGTTACTAAGTGACTGATGATTATAAATGAATAGCTTGAACTTTGATCTTACAGCATATGCTAATAGTTTTTTCATCATAAAAGCAGAAGCTACTGTGCATGTCTCATATCTGGATAAAGGAGTTACATAAAACAGTTTCATTTAATGCTTCCCTGATTTTACTGATGAAACTTTTGCAAAAGAACTTAAAGAAAGAAAAAATGAGTTAATCTAAGATGTCTGCATGTTACTGTATTGTGACTTTTCTTCCATGTTGCTGAATAAAGCAGCAGCTTCCATCCTACATGGCAGCATTGTTATCCAGAGCTGCTTATATTCTGACCTCAGAATAAACTGCATCACTTCCTGCATGACTCCACTTTCCTGTGAATGGAGAAGATCTGAGTGAAATATTTGCCTGTAACATCATCTTTAACACTTAAAACCATCTTAACAAACTGAAGTTAACATAATGTCTATCTAGTCCATAAAGGAATAATCTATTAATCTATTCTCTTATTTGTTTTATTGGCTTTCAATAATTAACAGCAAACTGTTACATGCAACATGTCAAATAAGGAGGAATTTTAAGAAGTACAATTTCAAGATTATTTAATGCAGTACAAGCTGTGAAATGAATTAAATCAAATTAAAGCTCTTGGAAAATAAGAAATGAAGGTAAATCCAGAGTTTACCTATTTTTTGTCTAGGTTTCTCTTTTATTTCCAAATTCAACTTCAGTAACTTAGTCAAACCAGATACATACTGTATGTTAGCGGACAGACAATAATGCATGAATTCATATTAGTGGGTTTAGTGGACTGAGAACAACAACAAAAAAGAACTGGAGAAATATGGGCTGTTTATTTACTGTGCATTATACAGTATGTGTGTGTATAAGCAGCTGCAGTAACACATTTCAGTCCAACACTGACTGTACCTGCAGTTCCTGTCTTCACTTCAGAGTAAACAGCTCTCTCCTCTGGTTCATGATGCCTCCCTGTTAACACAATCACATCTTAAAATATACGAAGCTCAGAACCTCCAGATGTTTGTCTTCCTTCAAACATGGTGTGTGTTGGTGTAACTCACCCTTTTCCCCCAAATGTTCCAGTTCAATGAGAGAGTATGTGACATCTTTGACTTCTCCTTCTGAAACATTTCATAACTCATATCAGTCACTTGTTTGAGGCTTTCTGAAATTGCACAATATTCACATTTTCTTCTTCAGATAAAATACTGTACCATTTTCAGTGTTTTCATTCGGCTTGATTGACTCATAGAGACAAACATCTTCAACTGTAAAGGAATGAGGAAAAACTCAATCAGATCATGATTCCTGCATGAATTTGATGATTCTGCAAAAAAAATATTACTTTGTACAAAAGAGTTGTAATTATAAATATATAAATATACACATATACATATATATATATATATATATATATATATGTATGTATAGCCTTTTAACTCATATTTTGGAGAGGCGAAGTGTACACACCAGTTACATGCTGGTAGACTCCAGGCTGAGAACTGGAGCTCTGACTGCTGTTCTGTGACTGGATCAAACTAAAATATCATGAATACACAATGTTTAACAAAGAGAAACTAAATACTGATAATTTATGTTGGATATGAGATGATATCACAGAATGATGAACTGACCAGATACACCATGAAGCTGTGAAAAAGACAATTGTGACTTTAAATGGTGGTAAATTACTTCTATGTCTTTTTGTTGTGTTGCTGGTTTGTCTTATAACATCAGAAAACCTCGTATAATAGGTTTATTAAAGTGTAAAAAATATCTCACCCTTGGATTGTTTGTAAAGACACAACAACAGCAGGAAAACCAACACTATGATCCCAATAACTACTCCAACGATCAATGGCAGAGGGAATGAAGAGCTCTCAGGTCTGGACACAGCTGTAGTAAACAAAACAGAATTCAAAGTTATAATGTTATTTATGTGAAGACTTTTAAGAACATAATTTGCTGTTTCCACAAAAATAAGTGATTCCAAGATTTAACACATAAAATATTCACATTTACAGCAAAGAACACAAACAAACTTTATATATTTATGTAATCCATATAATGGCTTTACTTACCTCTGACTGACATCCAGCTCTGTTCTGACATCTTTCCTGAACGTTGACACTTGTAGAAACCTTCATCTGACTGTGACACTGCAGAGATGTTCAGCTCCTCTCTGACATCATGTTGGAGAAGTTTGTCATTGTGATAGAAAGAAACACTGGAAAGTGTGTTTTGTTCTCTCAGTATGCAGCTCAGACTGACAGAAGCTCCCTCAGTCACAGGATGGACGGGACTCACCAGGATGATACCATAATAATCATCTATGAAACAGTCAGAAGATATTAAGTTCAGTCAGAGATCAGCTGGTGCAGAAAACTTTCTACCATCATAAAGAAACAGTTTTTTTTGCTGTGATCTGTGACTTAAGAATTAATACAAAATTCTCTCTAAGTTAAACCCTCATGATGATGAGGACCAATCAGAGACTTTCTTTCTTTGTTGTGGAAGTTTTTGCTATGATGATCAATCTTATCAACTAATGAAAAAACTTGATAAAGATAAAAAAAAATTGATTGATTGATTTCTGTTCCACTAGTAATTATCCCAAAAAATAAGTTTTACATAGTTCTAGATCTGATTTCTTTTTCTGGCATCACTTAGTGATTATTAATCTGAACCAATCTTAAACAGCACTTTGACTCTAATATTGAGATATTTGTCAGGAATTGTTCAATAGTTTTGTGAAGAGACGAAGTGAAAGAAGTAAAACCAGCAGTCAAGAATTTGATGCTGTTTTGTAGTGATGGAAGACAGAGGATGTTCTAAAGAATGAATTTATATTTAATCTAGTGAACACAGCAGCATGAGCATAAATGTAACCTGATACACTGTATAAAGAAGCAATCAGGTGCAGGCAAAGTTCATAAAAAATGGTTTTTAGATTAGGGAAAATGTGAAGGAAAAAAGTGTAAGATACCCTGTACAGTGATGTTGACTGCATTGCTGAACTCTCCTGATCCAGACTCACACCAGTACACTCGACTGCGGGGCCAGTATGGCTTTATGTAACATGAGGATCCAGTCATGTTCCCCCAGTAGGAGCAGTCTGACAGGTCATTTGTTTCTGTAAACCTCATCACTCTCCACTCAGTAGAGTTTCCTCCACAGTTTAGTGAAACAGACTCAGATGTGAAGTATTGAACTCTGTCAGGATTTACTGTGAGAGACGCTGCTGGATGAAAATCTGGAAAACAAGCATGGAATGAGATTACAATGAAACATAGAAATATTAAAATGCCTCACTGCAAGTAGAATTTTATGCCCCTTTTCCACCATCACTTTTCTGCTCAACTCACCTCTCCTCAGTTATTGGGCTTTTCCACGGGGGGTTTTCTGAGCTGAGGTGATACAGTTTCTGTACCTCCTCTGGCGAGGTTCTGAGCGCGCTGAAGCGGGCTATGTCTGACGTCATCTCACTGCATGCCACCTATTGGCCAAGGGGTTAGCCAATCAGATGTCAGGGTCAGAGAGTGACATCATTGAATGAGCGACAGTTCACACACCCTACCAGTAAGTGGCGGTAACGCAACTCATGAATTGTTAGTCAGCTGCTGGTAAAAACAGCAACAGAGGAAGAAGACGAGAAGAAGTAATCTGCGTGAGACGGATGATATAATTATTTGCGCAGCCTCTGAAAGTACTCATGTGTTGTAGGTGGTAGGAAGTTTGCCTCTCAACCCAAAGGTTGTGGATTTAATTCCCTTTTCTGCCGAACAATATATATATATTTTTTTTTTTCTCCATGATCTTGTTGTGAGAGAGAGAGAGAGAGAGATTCAGATTCTGCTTATTCTTACGGTTGCTGCCTCTTGGCCAGGACTCCCTAGTAAAAGAGGTTTTTAATCTCAATGGGACTTTTCCTGGTTAAATAAATAAAAAGATTCAGAAGACTTTATTGCATATAGATAGATAGATAGATAGATAGATAGATAGATAGATAGATAGATAGATAGATAGATAGATAGATAGATAGATAGATAGATAGATAGATAGATAGATAGATAGATAGATAGATATGAGCTCGTGAGGGAGTGATTTCAGATTTGCAACAAGATTGTGTCAGTGATGATGTCATCCATTCCTCCCATGTTACTTTCTCCTCATACTTCTTGTTTTTTCCCTCTGTTGTTGCTTTTACTGGCGGCTACTAACAATTACTGAGGTACGTTACCGCCACCTACTGGTAGGGAGTGTGAACTGTTGCTGCTGTCGTTTACGTTGCACAATCTAGTACGTGGCAGCGGCGTCATTCTTACCCCACCCACTTGTGGTCGGGGTAATGGATTGGAATTGAAAAGCTACCAAGCCAAGTTGAGTTGAGTTGAGTTTAGGTGAGTTGAGCTGAACTGTGCTAGTGGAAAAGGCCCATTAGTTCATATTTCATTTAGGTCTCAAGATCAGAGCTCACATTTTACAAAGATGAACAAACTTGGATTCATGATTCAACATTTTTCAGCATGTTTTCAATGATAAACTGTGGACATCTAAACATCCATCTTTCAAAGTGAATATTTTAAGTTTGATTATTTCATTGCTTTACCTGAACAATGTTTCTTCTTATTTATCATAGCTATTTGTTCACTTCGTCCAAAGACCTGCCTTTGGCCTAAACTCCATAATCCTCCTTGACCACACTGTAAAAGTGTCTTTCAACTGTTTTTAGTGCAAATACCAGGGAAATCATATACTGGGAACAGAAAGACAGTCTTAGTTTTAATCCTTTCATTAAATGAAAAAGAAAGAAAAGTCTCTTTTAAGTTCATTTTTCCACTTGTGAATTACAAATGGATCTATTTTATTCATCACCAACATCGTTTACATTGACAATTTGCACTATTGTCCATCTGGACCACTGTACTGTTAATCGTCAAACTTAACTGTTACAAGCTACAGTTACATTGTTTACATTGCACTGCAATATTTGCACTACTTCCTACATTAGGACTGCAATACCGGTCACATTGTCTACTGTCAATCCATTTGTAAATTTGTAATCTTCTTTAGTATTTAATCATAGTTTCATGTTTAGATTTCTAGGTTATTCGAGTGGATTCCTATATTTTTATATTTCTATCTTATAGTTTGTGATATTATATTATATGCACCGTGGGTTTGAGAGGACTGTAATTTCATCTGTGTTCTATGTCTAACATGGGGCACATTTGACAATAAAGTTGATGAGTTTTGATGTGAAAGATATTTTGTGTACTGTAGACCCGTCAAAGATTAATCCTGTCTCTGGCTGTTAGCTTGTAGCTAAATGAGAGGACAGAAACAAACTGACCTGCAGACCAGACAAACTTTGGTTTACTGTAATGAGTGTAAAACTCTGGGTCTCCTCTTCCAGCTCTACACACATATCCTGCTGTGTGTGTTTGTCCATGAATGATGTAGGAATCATGTTCAGTCCCAGTGGTGATACCAGGCAGCAGCTCATAGCTGTACCAGCTGTTTAACAGATGAGGAACAGCTTTATACCAGTAGAAGCTCCATCCTGCAGACGGATGTTCAACCGCACATCTCAGAGTTACTGAGGATCCAGGACTCAGCCATGATGGAGACACAGAGAGCTGCGGTCCTGTTGGAGAGAGATTGTTTTCAGATTGATTAGAGTATGAACAATGTCAACATTTCCCACATCATCTCTTCAAACAATAAATTCATTACTTTATGAACAACTTCCACAGTTATTTACCACCATAAATCAGGATAATGTGACAAATGCTCAATCAGCTTTTCTGTCTGGTAACATCTTATAGAAAATAATATTGTGTTTGGGTCATTTAAATCCAAGACAAAAAGAACATGAATGATGGAACACATACGTTTTATAGTGATGTTAACGGCGTTACTGAACTCTCCTGATCCAGACTCACACCAGTACACAATACTGTTGGACCACAGTCTTTGTAAGTGACATGAATGTCCAGTCATTGTCCCCCAGTAGGAGGAGCAGTCTGAAAGGTGACCTCCATATAACCTCATCACTCTCCAGTCAGCAGAGTTTCCTCCACAGGTCAGAGAGATATCATCAACAGTGAAGTGTTGCTCTCTGTCAGGACTCACTGTGAGAGATGCTGCTGGATGAGAAGCTGAAACACAAGAAACAAGGAGACAAACATCTCAGAGCTGTTAGTGTTTGAAATGCTAAGATGTAATCGTTTTTTCCCCTCATATTTAACTGGTACGGGATGGATGGTGTGGAACATTTGCGAAACTTCCAAGTTGAAGTGGATAAATAGATAAATAATGTAGATAAACAGCAGTGACGACAAACATTTTATTCATTGCAACTTCAAAAGGAAATATCGCGTGGTCAAGCCAGGTTTTGATATGTTTGCGGTCAATTATGGATGAGTAAATTGTCCACAACAACTTAAACACATCAATCAAGTATTTCTGTAGTAGTATTTCTGTTGTAGATGGATGTAAAGAAAAAACTTTAAAGGAATCATCACCTGGAAAACCCACTTTTTCCATGTTAAAACATGTGTATTAGAATAGTACCTCAGTTAAAACGTGCCACAAACACCAGAGAGTGAAAGTGGCTTCGTCTTTGAGTGCGGGCTCTCTCTTCTCACCAGAATCGGCCACACGAACGCGTCCTCCACAGTAAGCGATTTTGTTTTTTCTCTGTTAATGACGTGATCCACAGAGGCTGCTAGCTGCTAACCTAGCCTCTTTAGCACCACCTGAAATTAGCTGATTACCTGCCGCAGAGTAGTGTTTAATGACCAGCGTTGTCAGAGAGTAGGAGGACGATGACAATGAGGAAAAAAAAAAATCTGCCGCGCTGAGCTGCTTCGGCAGTTTTCAGTGCTCTAACAGGAGGGACAGCACTACCAGGGAGCAGTGGATTATATTTATCAGTGAGGATGTGCGGTCGGTAAGTGTTGCTGCTTGTGTAACTTATTATCTTTTGTGTCAGAGACCAGTAAATGGTGGTTGATGAACAGACAAGCTGCTAATGTAGCTACAGAAGCTAACACTGTTTGGTTAACGTCAGACGTCCGCTCCTTATATTCATCAGAGTCCAGCCCTTCTACTCCGCGGATCCTCTATTTCCCGCACCGTTACTGTTTTATCACGTTTTTCTATGTTGGGACATCATTTCCTTCACTTGCTCTGTCCTGATAAAACTTTGTTTCGGCTTTGACGCTTGCCTCGTGAACGCACTTTCAGACAGGTCTAATTCTCGTAAGTATTGTCGCAACAAACAAAAGTTGGGGATAAAAAGAGGTCAAAATGAGCTCATTAAATTTTCCTCCCACCCAAATATAATTAAAAATTAATTTAAAGATGAGGATTGTGTATGTAAAACACTAGGTTATGACACCTTTAGTATCCCAATGTTTACACCTACTGTACTCTGTTTACTCTTTGGTCACTGTACAATGTCTGTGCACAGTGACCTTGGGTGTTTTGATAAGGCGCTTTAAAATAAAATGTATTATTATTATTATTATTATTTAGCTTTGCAAATTCCTCCAAACGGAGTCGGCCGGATCAGATCGGACCAGAAAATAGAAGTGATCAGTATTTTTGGCGGAGACCGACGGACCTGAGCGGATGTGCCGGAGTGGAGCAGAGCATTGGCGGAGAAGTGGACTGCTGCTCACTGAGCAGCAATGTTTACCAATGCTGGTAATTAGTCCATGGATTCGAAATTGGTGGCACCCTGCGCGGAGCACGAGGACGTGCTTGTGGAAAGAGGGGGAGAGATGTGACAGTGTGGGGTCCTGTCACTATGCATCTGACTTATGATGCGCCCTGGCTTCTTGGCCACAGGGATGTCCTTTTGGCTGAATGGTTTGCATGCATGACTTTCACCTGGGAGTCTGGAGATCAACTCCCGCCACATAAGGTTAGGTGTGATTTAGCCTGTATGACCTTACACGAGCTGCGAGTGTGAAGAAATAAAAAAATAAAAAAAATAATTCATTAATCCTCAATCCAGCCTTAACAAATAAGACCAATAACTGCAAATCCCTGCGCCTCCTTCCCTTTTTTTTTTTTTTTTTTGTTATACTGGTATGATCCCCGAGGGGAAATTAGGGCTCTGCATTTTACCCATCTCTGTACTCTGTGAGTATCAGAGAGCAGTGGGCTGCTACTTAAAGCGCCCGGGGAGCAGATGGTGGGGGGTTAAGAACCTTGCTCAGGGGTCCACAGTGGTTCACCCAGGAGTCGTGTCGGGGAATCGAACCCGGGTCCTCCGCGCCCAAGCCCACGATGCTACCACTGGGCTAGCCACTCCCCTCAATTTTATTTAACTTTGAACAGCTGTTTTCCAGCATGTTGGAGTTTCCAGCGATGCAACTGAAAATAAGTTATTATAGTCAACGGGAAAGTGAGGTCTGAATGCTTTCCTCCTCTCTGGGACACGCTGGTAAGTACATGCATGATTTTGCTCATGCTTGGCCATCATAACGCCACCATCTCCCGACATCTTCCCGTTTAATTCCTCCTCTGCAGAGTGCAGAGAGCAGCCTCTCACCTGTCATGTGGACATGATGCTGTTCCTGAAGAACTCCAGCTTTATATCAACAGGTTTGATGTAGAAAACTGTCAAGGATTTGTTTGTGATTTAACTTCATTTTTGATTAACAGCACAGTTCAATTACTTTTATTTTTCAAATGCATTATCTTACAGAGAAAAGAGAAATGTTCTATCTTTGTTTATTAATTCAATCATTTTGATTGTTTGCCTTTCAGCTATATTGACGTTATTTGTTACATTAAATTATATGTTATAAATGTAATTTAAATAAAATAGGCCTACATTAAATAAAAAAAAATAAAGTAAAAAAAAAATTTTTTTTATATGAAAAAATAAATTTAATAAATCGCTATGTGTATCGAATCGTGAGTCAAAAATCGTGATACGAATCGAATCTTGAGTTGGTGTATCGTTACAGCCTTAGTCATGACACAGACAAACATTTTATGACAGGACGGGAAACACCCAGAAGAACCAGGGGAATCTCTTCTCTCTCTGATGACAGAGGAGGATAAACTGTGATCTGTGTCTGGTCCCTGTTTCTGAATGGTGGTTTGATGACCTGCTGTCCTGATGGGATGTAATGGGTTTATAATGCTGCCCCGCATTGGGACAGCAGGTTGTTAAACTGGGCCGGATCAGACGGCTGAAAGCGCCCCTCACCAGCGCAGCTCCTGGAGTAAATGATGAAACTCATCACACTCAGAACACCTGGATCCATCTGGTGAACTCAGACACAGAGCAGAGATGCCACAACGTTCTCTAGCTTTATTTATTTATCACATAAAGCCGAGCTGCTCTCTCTCCTGCATCTGTCATGGTGCAGACAGACCGGTGACAGGAAAAAAAAAAAGGAGGGACTCCTCCTGAGGCGTGCAAGCACCCCTTGGCTGGTCATCCCTCGCCGCGCGTCAGGGGCATCAAGACGCTGGAAATCAAGCATCTGACTTTTTAGTGACCAAGCGTCGGACTGTGGGCATCAGGCGCGATTTTGACGCAAAAATCGCATTTGGTGTGTACAAATCTTTAAAACAGTGATTCCAAACCCTGGTCCGGAAGACTTTCCATGTTACCCTGTTGAAACACAGCTGACTCACATTAATGGGTCAGTAGGATGGAGTTATTTTTGAGTTCTTATTAAATTCAAGAAAATGAGTGATCTGACAAGGGAAAAAAAAAAGGAAAATAAATTATTACAGAGAACAAATTTTCACACTGATAGCAAAAACTGATGTTATTTGAGACTGAAGAAAAAGTTTTGAGAGAGATTATTTTGTCATATATATAAAAGATTATTTGATATTTGGGAAATGATTTGCCAACCAAAATAAATAAGTAGAAATATTAGTCCAAAGTTGAATTAATATAGTTTATTAAATATAAACTATTTTAAATATTGAAATATTTTGTGTCACTTTTTTAAAGCATTTCCTGGAAAAATGAATCTCACATATTTTTGTATAATTTATTACCATATCTATGTCTTTACTGAGACATTTTTTAGATTCTCTTTAAATTTGACTTTGGCAGTTTCAGTCCTCCATACAAGAAGGGCCTTTTGAACACTGTATTTGTCCTGTTGCAAAAATAGTTAACTTTAAAAACTGAGTTAAAAAAAATACTGACAGCACAGTGAGTGGAGTCTGAAGCTGTAGAAGGATAAAAAAAATGTTCAATGAAACAAACTGACCTGCAGACCAGACAAACTTTGGTTCACTGTAATCAGTGTAAAACTCGGGGTCAGCGACTCTACTTCCTGCCAAAACTGAGAAGAGCAAGAGCCTTGTTGTTTAATCCCAAACTAGTGAAAGTTGCTCCTGTATTGAGATGGTGAAGACACCGGAGCTGAACTGAACCTGCTGCAGGCTGCAGATTGTTGTGGCCTATTTTGGTTTTAACAAAGAGTCTAAACGAAAGTTTAAGCTGCTTTCTAACTCAGGTTTTTCAGGCATATTTCAAATGATGTCCAACACGGATAATATCCATGTTTTAACCTGAAAAATGCCGTTTTGACGCTCTTGCCAAGTTAGTGTAATGGTAATAGAAATATAACACAGCAACACTGCGTCTGTATTTTTTTATTCGTCATCAAAAGACAAATTTATTCATTATAATTTAAAACACAACAATTTCTGTTTGTTTCGTTTATGAATGATATGAGTGCGTGTTTGTCTGTAGACTGCAATACAAAACACAGGTTTTTTGCCCCCTGAATGTGCGCAACTGTCAATGTTTGTAAACATGAAACCCATCTATAGAAAAATATAGCAACTGTTGAATGAAACAAACTGACCTGCAGACCAGACAAACTTTGGTTCACTGTAATCAGTGTAAAACTCTGGGTCTCCTCTTCCAGCTCTACACACATATCCTGCTGTGTGTGTTTGTCCACGAATGATGTAGAAATCATGTTCAGTCCCAGTGGTGATACCAGGCAGCAGCTCATAGCTGTAGTTCTTGTTTAACAGATGAGGAACAGCTTTATACCAGTAGAAGCTCCATCCTGCAGACGGATGGTCAACCTTACATCTCAGAGTTACTGAGGATCCAGGACTCAGCCATGATGGAGACACAGAGAGGACAGGCTGGGCTCCTGCAAGGAAATAATGATCATCATGATCAGAATGATCATCAGGTCATACTAGCATGTCAATACATGGATTACTTTATAAGGTGCATCTGCTGTTTATCTGTTGGAGAGAAATTTGTATGCAGTATGTGGGTGAGTTACACTACTTCCTGAACTTAAAGGTGCTATGACACCAAATTTCACTTTTCTGGGGTTTTGGGTGTATAATATGATCTGTTGTGCACTGATGAGGCCATGTGAATATCCAGAGTGAGTATCAAAGTTCCTGTTTATGGTCCAGATGTGTCTGACCTCAGGAAGTGGACAGACACATCCGGATTAATCAGTTCATCCAATAATGAAAGACAGGAAACAAAGAAGCTACCTTAAGTTCAGGAAGTAGTGAAGCTGTGCATAGAGCCCATTGCCTGTTGGTGAGCTTGTGTTTCTGCTGAGCTAAAGACTACAACCAGAGCTGCTTATCATGCTTTTGAAACCATGTTGTTTCTCCTCTTCTTCTCGTTTTTGAGCACAGACAGAGCTTCTATGTAGGCGGCATCATTACATCTTCGTCATGTGGGTGAATAATGCAATTGCTCCGAACAATTGCATGGCTCTGGGCACCAGCCGTGGTCATCGGTCAGACTGAAGTTTTAACGTGAAGCACGTTACCCCCCACGAACACACACTGTTTGTACATGTGCCAAGTGTGAAGTTTACTATGTGAAGTTTAGTTTTATAAACATTAGGTTCTTAAACAGCTGTGATTTTATTGCTGTTCTGTTAATAGAAAAGTATTAAGAGGTTTGGATATTTAATATTGTCAGCTTGTTAAATCTCAAGTTATTTCACCGTGAACATACAAAAAATGTGTTTATCTTTTGACCAGTGAATCAGTCACATTGGTTTGCTTCAAATGTAGGCGCAGTGATGACACAAGTTTTCTCCTTCTTAATATGTTTAGTAACTGTTATTTCCAAGTAGTAAGGATTTCCAATATTGTCATAAAAAGTTTTGATAAGTTTTGATAAGTTCAGAAATTGCTTTTTAGTTTTATGTTAAGTGGGCACTGCCAAAGATGGTAACTTTGTGTGGAACAATGGTTTGTCTTGCACATTATCAACCCTGAGCTGAGAATGGGAGAGCAGAGACAGAGAGATATACAGTGGTGTGACAGAGAGACAGAGAACAGTCCAAAGGTCTGATTATGGCACTGAACCTGACAGAATTCAGTCCAGCAGGCAACACGTCGGTTGCATGCTGTCATTCCGCCACTCCTACATACCCTAACCCTAATTGTCGGGATGACGCAACATTTGGCATAGATTTAAAGGATAATTTTCTTTTTTTTCAACCTGGAACTTATTTCTAGGAGTACATACATGCATTTACTCACCGGTGAAATTTCTCCATCACTTTGAGTCCTTCGGAAGATATTACAATTAAATCACAGTTTGCTGGACATCCTGTAAAATAGGGATAACGGTGCAGCCGATTAAAACTTGATTTTTGCCAACACTTTTAGGAGAATGAACGAACGAGTACTATTCCCGTCCCGTGAGTCCAGATTTATCTTTCCGTTAGTTATCAGGGTGTTCTCCTCACTTTTTGGGGCCATGCGTTCACGATGCACGCTTCCGTAGTAAAGCTGAAAGGAACAGCTCACTACCCAGACAACAACAAAAACACAATTTGTGAAACTGAACTCACAGAACAATAGTTCTCATTTGTTCGTTCATTCTACTTAAAGGTTGAATATGGAACATTTTTATTAAAAGCTATATTTGAAAAAAAATAGTACCTCCACAGGTCGTTTGGGGGGGGGGGGGGGGGGGGGGGGGGGGGGGGGGGGGGTACAGACTGAAAGTACAACATTTCCTAGAGAAATTATATTTAGCCTAAAAATAATTATAGAATAAATTTTTACGGGTTCGATAATGGCATTATACATATTTACGTCTATAAGCCAATTGCGGGTTGCCAAATACGATCTCTGTGTGGAAACAATATTTTGAGCACAGTTAGGCTGGTACAGGGGAAAACCGTGGAGATGACGAGTAAAGCAGCTGCTTCAG
>JALJCO010008357.1:115000-133439 GCA_023101725.1 Atherinomorus stipes | reverse complement strand
ATGATGAGAATCTGGATATCGTCAGCAACTGTCTCATGTCCAGTTTTGGTGAGTGTGCGTGTCTCATTTTCCTGATTCTTAGTTTGAACTTCTGCAAGTCGTGTTGATCATGTCTGCGTGACCGGATGCTGCCGTGTGATTGGCTGGTTAGATACCTGCGTTCATGGGAAGTAGAACAGGTGGAGGACGGTCGATGGAAATCAAACAGACATCTTTACCAGGGGAATGCAGACGCCCTCCTCAGACCTGGGAATAACTCAACGGCTGGGTCAACATGTCAGCGTTGGTTTTCGGGTTTTTTCCGGGTCAGAAGCAGATAACGGCGCTGCAGGAAACCTCCCTGAGAGGACGAGGCGTTCCCGATTCTGCCGCTTGTTCACCAGATGATCGTGGTTCCCCTGCATGACGTGTTCTTGTGATGGAACTTCTGTTCATCGCTGCAGATGGAAACACAGCGGCTGTAACAGTTAAAGCTCCACGCTCAGATGGGTTCATGTTTGCTGGCTGTGTGAACATGCTTCCTCACTTCCAGCAGAGAGCACATCTGAGGACGCCGTGCTGCAGAGATGCGGCTGCAGGCAGCTGGGACCTCCTCTGGCTTTCACTAAGCTCTTGGCTGGAAAAGCAAAGTGTCTACTTAAGAAAGCATTTGTTCTACAAGCTGGGGACTGGTTGGGATTCTGGGCTATGCAGAACTGCCAGCCCCCCCCCTCCCCTGCCTACAAAAAGCAGCCTGTGATCAGCAAATTCCATGATGCATAAACAACCAGGGCTAATTTGGCTCCAAACATAACAAGCTGCATATTCATCCTCTGCTTTTATCCACCTCACAAAGATGGCCGTACCTCTGAAAACGAGACCATGCCCAGCTTCCCGGAGGACCCAGAGTCTGATGGAGGTCTGAGCGGGACCCAGAATGAACAGAGCAGCTAATCTGCTGCTGATGTTTGGCTCGTGCTGTCTCAGTGGTGAGAACCAGCCGTTTGCTGGCAGGAAAGTACCAAACCAGCTGATCAGTACACCGGCGCTGGTTTGTTTCGGATGGTTTTGGGACAACAGAGACAAGAAGAAGGAGTAAAGTCCACTTCTCACAGAGAAGCCAGTTCCTGTTCAGCTTTGGTTAAATACTAATGGCCCTTCCATCTCGATCGTCTCCTGTATTTCTGGCCTGGTTGGTCTTTTTTGGGTCAGAGTCCATCCCCTAAAGGGACTAGAGGCAAGATTAAGAAATGAAACTCGCGACTGCCGCAACTGGCGCTTCAGGTAACTGCAGCCACGAGCCAAGCCGTCACAGGAGCACAAACCGAAGCTATAATGTTGTTTACTCACGCTTTTTCTTCGAAGTTCCACGTTTTAGTGTCTTTCAGTTGATCTGGATCGTTTGCTGACGGCAGAAGAATCCATAACTATCGCTTACAGTGTTTGAATTTACTGCAAACGTCTCCTTCCTGGATCAAAACTGTCGGGGACGCAGATGTAGCGTCATTTGACGTCACAGCTGCAGGGCAGCGCAGGATTTCAGCCACCGAATTGCAGCTTTATGCAGCACACAGCCTGTTGAAGGCAACGGAGAGAAACGTGGGTGGAAACATTCTGTTTGCTTTTTAGCGCTTCATCATCCATAAGTATTAAAAAAACTGGGCATGCTTGTTTATTGTTTTGTAATTCCTGCCTATAGTCCCATAAAGCCAGATTTCTGGCCCGGTTGGCGGTTTTTAGGTTCGAGTCCATCACTACGCCCAGATTTCTGGTCTGGTTGGTGGTTTTTAGGTCCGAGTCCATCACTACAGCCAGATTTCTGGCCTGGTTGGTGGTTTTTAGGTCTGAGTCCATCTCCACACCCAGATTTCAGGTCTGGTTGGTGGTTTTTAGGTCCGAGTCCATCACTACGCCCAGATTTCCGGTCCTGTTGGTCTTTTTTGGGTCTGAGTCCATCTCTACACCCAGATTTCAGGTCTGGTTGGTCTTTTTTGGGTCTGAGTCCATCTCTACGCCCAGATTTCAGGTCTGGTTGGTGGTTTTTAGGTCCGAGTCCATCTCTACACCCAGATTTCAGGTCTGGTTGGTGGTTTTTCGGTCTGAGTCCATCTCTACGCCCAGATTTCAGGTCTGGTTGGTGGTTTTTAGGTCTGAGTCCATCTCTACGCCCAGATTTCAGGTCTGGTTGGTGGTTTTTAGGTCTGAGTCCATCTCTACGCCCAGATTTCAGGTCTGGTTGGTGGTTTTTAGGTCCAAGTCCATCTCTACACCCAGATTTCCGGTCCTGTTGGTCTTTTTTGGGTCTGAGTCCATCTCTACGCCCAGATTTCTGGTCTGGTTGGTGGTTTTTATGGACTGAAGTTTTGTGACAACCTGCTGTCGTTTCTCTTTGGCTCCAAAAACAATCACCTCAGTTTTGTTTTTGTTCAGCTGAAGAAAGTTGAGGCACATCCAGTCATTAATCTCCTCAACACATTTACCAAGAGCCTGTACAGGGCCCCGGTCTCCTGGTGACACTGTAGTATATAGCTGTGTGTCATCTGCGTAGCTATGGTAACGTATGTTGTTGTTCTTTATAACCTGGGCCAGTGGGAGCATGTAGATAATAAACAGAAGAGGCCCCAGGATGGAACCCTGGGGAACTCCACAGGTAATTCTTGTTCTTTACTCTCATTCTGTCCTTTTCCCACCTTTTTCCACTCATTTCTCTGTCTTCACCTCCTCTGTAGCTCCATTTCTTCACTTCCATTCCTCCATAATTATCCCCCTTTCTCCAGACTTCCATATTCCTTTCATCTCATTTCTTTTTCTTTGACTCGTTTTCCTGTCGGTTTATTCTAATCCCTTCTTCCCCCTTCAGTGGAACTTTTTCTCTTCCTCCCTTTTTTTTTCTTTTTCCATCATCCTTTTGTTTCGACTCTTCATTTCCCTCTTCTTCTTCATTTCTTCTGCATCATATGTGCTTCATCTGTCCTTCATTCTGTCTTCAGAAGAGACAAAGGATGCAAATATTTCACATGAATAAAACAAAGTAAAAAGATCTGAACTCATTTTAAAATCATCTTTTTTCCCACCAGCGTCTCTTTTTCTTGACCTGATTTTCAGAATTCCTCCGTGGTTGGAATATCTTACAGTATGAGCGGATGATATTTCCTATTTATGACACATGCAGAGTAAACACTGTACTGAGGAAGAGAAGGATGCAGGAAGGGGAGATCAGGAGTGCTGATGCTCTCATCTCTGCAGAATGTGATGTGAAAATGCTGCAGGCGTTGGGAAAAAGTTGGGGGGTGGGGGGGGTGAACAGACATATATGTTACTATAGCATGTAATTAGTGGAAGGAAGCACAGAGGGAATGTACACAGCATCCATAATTCACACATTCTTTGCATCTGACAGCAGCGCTGTTCGCTGGAAACAGCTGTAAGATCTGAGTTTCCTCTGCAGCCGCCTGACAGGTGAAGACACGCGAGTTCGTTAAAACTTTATGGCAGGTATTGAGCCGTTATCTGCCTCCTCGCACAGATCCAGCTCCTGTTTGGCAGCTAAATGATCAAAGTGCTGCTGCAGCTGAAGGAGGCAGCACTTTAAACATCAGGGCTGGAAACGGGGTGCAGGCGGAGGCGCTGTCCTCTGTCAGAGGTTTTTTTTTCCCAGAACGTCTCTGTGGTTGTTCTGCATCCTTTAAACTTCGTCCTGTCCAGCATCGGGGTGGGGGGGGGGGGGGGGGGGGGGCACCAGGCTCTGCTTCATACTGATTAATAACTCCTTATCTCAGATTTGTTTATTGCTACAGTATAAGACCTGTTTCCAGCAAGGAGTCCGACTGTGGTTCAGCAAAGCCTGATCTCTGGTTTCCACAGCAACCGAAGCCAGATGGCGACACGTGTCAGCTACGTGGAGGTTCGGTTGGGAATAAAGTTCACATAGTTTCACTGAGGTTTATCAGTCACTCGTGTAAGGAAGCGCTGATTAAAGGGACTTGAGGCAAGATTAAGAAACGAAACTCGCGACTGGCGCTTCAGGTACCTGCAGCCACGAGCCAAGCCGTCACGGAGCACAAACTGAAGCTATAATGTTGTTTCTACGCTTTTTCTCCGTAGTTACACTTTTTAGTGTCTTTCAGTTGATCTGGATCGTTTGCTGACGGCAGAATAATCCATAACTATCGCTTACAGTGTTTGAATTTACCGCGACCGTCTTTTTCCTGCATCAAAACTGTGGATGTAGCGTCATTTGACGTCACGTCCGCAAGCCAACGCGGGAAATTCAGACACCGAATTGCAGCAGATTCTCATCAACATGAGGTGGAACGGGAGATTCTCATCGCGATGAGGTGGAACGGGAGATTCTCATCACCATGAGGTGGAACGGGAGATTCTCATCACGATGAGGTGGAACGGGAGATTCTCATCACAATGAGGTGGAATGGGAGATTCTCATCACGATGAGTTGGAACGGGAGATTCTCATCACGATGAGTTGGAACGGGAGATTCTCATCACTATGAGGTGGAACGGGAGATTCTCATCACTATGAGGTGGAACCGGAGATTCTCATCAGGTTGAGGTGGAACCGGAGATTCTCATCACGATGAGGTGGAACGGGGGATTCTCATCACAATGAGGTGCAACGGGAGATTCTCATCACGATGAGTTGGAACGGGAGATTCTCATCACTATGAGGTGGAACGGGAGATTCTCATCACAATGAGGTGCAACGGGAGATTCTCATCACGATGAGTTGGAACGGGAGATTCTCATCACTATGAGGTGGAACGGGAGATTCTCATCACAATGAGGTGCAACGGGAGATTCTCATCACGATGAGGTGGAGCAGGAGATTCTCATCACTATGAGGTGGAACGGGAGATTCTCATCAGGTTGAGGTGGAACCGGAGATTCTCATCACGATGAGGTGGAGCAGGAGATTCTCATCAGGTTGAGGTGGAACGAGAGTTTCCCGTCACCATCAGGATCAGGCTCCAACGTTGTCCTGTCTCTCGGTGTTTGACATAGAGGTTGAGCCTAAAGACCGAGTAGCTCAGTTCTCATGTCTGAATCCTCCTGGTGGCCGGGACGGGTGAGGAAACAGCTCCAGGGACCAGAGTGGGACTGCTGCACATTTACATCATCTATCAAGCATGTGGGGAAGTTTGTGGCAGAGCCTGCATCTCCATCCCTTCCAGCCGGGTGTAAGTGGGTCGCCTCGCAGCGGGGACCAGCAACACCACGTTTACCTGCCAGGAGTCCAGCTGTGAACCCGACCCGTTTTTGTCCCGATCCACTTTCATGTCAACGTAAAACCAGACAGAATGAGTCGGTGCTGCTGTTGTCAGCAGGAGGAAAACGCTCCGAGAAGAAAGCTGTGATGTGGTTTCACGTCACATCATGTCAGAAATGTTCAGCTTCTTTCAGGCTTCTCAGTTATGCTGATGATCAAGAACATTTTCCCACCACGCAGGTCAGAGAAACATCACCATTTTTTTTTTTTTCTTTTTTTTTTCTTTTTCTCTTTCTTTCTTTTTCTTTTTTTTTCATTCTATGAATCATATCTTTTTACATTCCATAAATTCCTCTTCCTTTCTTCTTTTTTATTTTCTATTTATTTTTGTTTAATTTTCCAGGTTTAATCTTCAATAAGATATCATCATATACCAATCAATCTATTTTCAAAGTAACCGATGCCTCCCTATCTAAAAACCATTTCTTCCTCTCTCTTCAATCAAATTCTCCTCTTAACTCCTTAAATCCCCATCAACTATAACCCTAACTCCTAATTACAGAAGACCCTCCCCACTACAATCCCCTGAACCTCATACATCCAACCTTCGTTATTTTTCTTAATTTTAACTATTTTTCTTTTAAAAATTGTTTAATCTTTAAAAGATAAAAATAATTAAATTTTTTACAACGTGTTACTACACGATGATAAACATCACCCTAACTCTTCAGACGTGTTACTTCACAATGGTAACATCACCTTGCAGCTACTTTTTATAAACGTGTTACTACAAAATGGTTAACATCACCCTGGAACTACTTTTTACAGACGTGTTACTACAAAATGGTAAACATCACCCTGGAACTACTTTTTATAAACGTGTTACTACACGTTGCTAAACATCACCCTGGAACTACTTTTTATAAACGTGTAACTTCACGATGGTAAACATCACCCTGGAACTACTTTTTATAAACATATTACCACAAAATGGTAAACATCACCCTGGAACTACTTTTTTACAGACATGTTACTACACGATGCTAAACATCACCCTGGAACTACTTTTTACAGACGTGTTACTACACGATGGTAAACATCACCCTGGAACTACTTTTTACAGACATATTACCACACAATGGTAAACATCACCCTGGAACTACTTTTTACAGACGTGTTACTACACAATGCTAAACATCACCCTGGAACTACTTTTTACAGACGTGTAGCTACACGATGGTAAACGTCACCCTGGAACTACTTTTTTATAAATGTGTTACTACACGATGGTAAACATCACCCTGGAACTACTTTTTATAAACGTGTTACTACACGATGGTAAACATCACCCTGGAACTACTTTTTATAAACGTGTTACTACACGTTGGTAAACATCACCCTGGAACTACTTTTTATAAACGTGTTACTACACGATGGTAAACATCACCCTGGAACTACTTTTTATAGACGTGTTACTACACGATGGTAAACATCACCCTGGAACTACTTTTTACAGATGTGTCACTTCACGATGGTAAACATCACCCTGAAACTACTTTTTACAGACGTGTTACTACACGATGGTAAACATCACCCTGGAACTACTTTTTATAAACGTGTTACTACACGATGCTAAACATCACCCTGGAACTACTTTTTATAAACGTGTTACTACACGATGGTAAACGTCACCCTGGAACTACTTTTTATAAACGTGTTACTACACGTTGCTAAACATCACCCTGGAACTACTTTTTACAGACGTGTTAGCTACACGATGGTAAACATCACCCTGGAACTACTTTTTATAAACGTGTTACTACATGATGGCAAACATCACCCTGGAACTACTTTTTATACAGACGTGTTACTACACGTTGCTAAACATCACCCTGGAACTACTTTTTATAAACGTGTTACTGCACGATGGTAAACATCACCCTGGAACTACTTTTTATAAACGTGTTACAACACGTTAGTAAACATCACCCTGGAACTACTTTTTATAGACGTGTTACTACAGGATGGTAAACATCACCCTGGAACTACTTTTTACAGACGTGTTACTACATGATGGTAAACATCACCCTGGAACTACTTTTCATAAACGTGTTACTACACGATGGTAAACATCACCCTGGAACTACTTCTTTATAGACGTGTTACTACATGATGGTAAACATCACCCTGGAACTACTTTTTATGAATGTGTCACTACACGATGGTAAACATCACCCTGGAACTACTTTTTTTACAGACGTGTTACTACACGATGGTAAACATCACCCTGGAACTACTTTTTACAGACGTGTTACTACACGATGGTAAACATCACCCTGGAACTACTTTTTTATAAACGTGTTACTACACGATGGTAAACATCACCCTGGAACTACTTTTTTACAAACGTGTTACTACACGATGGTAAACATCACCCTGGAACTACTTTTTTTACAGACGTGTTACTACACGATGGTAAACATCACCCTGGAACTACTTTTTATAAACGTGTTACTACACGATGGTAAACATCACCCTGGAACTACTTTTTATAAACGTGTTACTACACGATGGTAAACATCACCCTGGAACTACTTTTTTTACAGACGTGTTACTACACGATGGTAAACATCACCCTGGAACTACTTTTTTACAGACGTGTTACTACACGATGGTAAACATCATCCTGGAACTACTTTTTATAAACGTGTTACTACACGATGGTTAACATCACCCTGGAACTACTTTTTACAGACGTGTTACTACACGATGGTAAACGTCACCCTGGAACTACTTTTTTTACAGACGTGTTACTACACGATGGTAAACATCACCCTGGAACTACTTTTTACAGACGTGTTACTACACGATGGTTAACATCACCCTGGAACTACTTTTTTTACAGACGTGTTACTACACGATGGTAAACATCACCCTGGAACTACTTTTTACAGACGTGTTACTACACGATGGTAAACATCACCCTGGAACTACTTTTTACAGACGTGTTACTACACGATGGTAAACATCACCCAGGAACTACTTTTTTACAGACCTTTGTCTATCGAGTCCTTTTAGGTTTCCATATTCTTCACAGGTCAGGGGGATTAATTTGATCGTGGAACATGTTGTGTTGCTACACCTCTGGAAATGGTGAATAAACCTGACTGTGAGCTGCAGACGCTTCACGGACGCCATCACCGATGTTTATTCGTCCGGACGGCCTCCAGCAAACATCCACTCGGCTTCTTCACACACGTGAGGACCTGGTGATCAGAGGATGATGATGCCTGTATAATCTGCCACATTTAATCTGAGGGAACAAGCCTCCACCTCCTCCTGGGAAGTCCGACTGTTCCCCCGCTAATTCTCCCTCCTCTCATCGGCTCGTAGCTTCAAAAGCAAACACACAAAGCCATAATCACCGTTCTCATCCGACTAAACGACTCCATCATCCCAGTTCTGCTTCTCAGCAGCTCCGTATTGATTTCTGTCACTTTCCATTTACATACGAGGCGGCTGGATGAAGACGGGCAGAAAAAAAAATGATCAGTTTGCTTTAATAAGATGGTCGGCAGTGATGTCACACTTTATTTTAACAGGTAACAGAAGCAGAAAAGGTCATTAAGCACCAAATAATGAAAGCTAATTTATACCTACCATCTACCTGTTCTAATAAGGTATGACATCCGTTCCCACCACCAGCACTTCTATTGGGTTTTTCTTCAAAAAATCATTCCAAACTATCCTAATAGGCTGTTTACAACAATCCCCACTAATCCTCTTGGAGATATGATACAGCCCAAGAAGCCTTTGATAAAATGATATTTGAAAATTTATTATAATATAACTTTAATTTGATTTTATTTTTATTTAATTATAATTATATTATAAAATTTATTATAATTGTCATTTAATTTAATTTTTAATTTGTTATAATTATATATTTTTATATTAACCTATTAAATTATGAAATTAATACAACTTAAAATACGAAGTATTGGCCCATAAACGACTCATTTTCATCATTACTGTCATGTCTTCTTGTTTGCCATTTCCAGGTAGATGCTAAAAGGGTCCTTTCAATAAGGTTTCAAAATCAAATGAGTAATCCAAGAAACGGTGTGACACTCGAAACTCGAAAAATATCGATACACTGAAATATCGCGATATTTTCATCTGCTGATATCAAATAGATATTCAAAAACTAGGTATCTGAACGTGGTATTTTACTAACAGAATCTCGCGAGATTTCGTCAGAGAATGATGAAATCTCGCGAGATTTCATTTGTAAACTCGATCAGTATTGCGTTTTTAAATATCAATATGAAATCTGCTTCTGAAAATATCACAATATTTCATGATTTTGTTGTTCTGTTAAGAAATCTCGTGGGTTTTTTGTGAATTCTCGCATAATTCCACAAGAGAACGATGAAATCTCGCGAGATTTTGTCGGTAAACTAGATCAGTATTGCGTTTTTAAATATCAATATGAAATCTGCAACTGGAAATATTGCGATATCTCACAATTTTGTTGTTATGTTATGAAATCTCGTGGGTTTTCATGAAATGTCGTGAGATTTCGTAAGAGAACGGTGAAATATCGCAAGATTTCATTGTTGTTTTTTTTAATATCAATATGAAATCTGCATATGAAAATATTGCGATATTTCAGTGTATCGATATTTTTTCCAGCCCTACTCAAAACAAAAACATTCAGTCCAATGCAACGCAATTGAAAATTGATAATCCAGGAGGCATGAGGTGCACTGATCCATGCCTCCTGTTCTGATATAGTACTGGTGATACTACTGAGTACTAATTTGTTACAGGGATGTTTCCAGAATGACGTCTGTATGCGTCCACAATGGCGGACAACGTGTTTTCAGAAACACAGCAGCCTGACAACTCATGGGATTAAAATAGGTATCACAGTTCCCAATGAAACTCAACAAGAACTTATTTTTACACGACGAATAGCCTTTTTCAATAGGGGATTATTACGCTTCCGCGTTCCGGTTTCCGGAAGTTGAAACATTTGACACTTCCTCTTCCGGGCCATGTTAACGACAGCCGTTCCTGCTCTGTTATACTGTTTAAATCGGATAAACTCCAAACATACTTAAGTTTTCATTCTAGACTGAAGTGATACTGGATCAAAAGCTGGATCAAAGCGATTGATTTGCCGCGGTGAAGGGCCGAACTTTATAATAAAACACGTTTGTTTGTCGCCGGTGGGGCACAACACCGGCACTTCACAGCATGCTAGCATTAGCCAGCTAGCGTTTACTGACGTGCTTAACATTGTGCGTCTTAAAACACACAATCATCTGAAAATCGGGTCTGTACCCCCCCGTTTCCAGTGGAACAACTGGGGACTGCAAAGAAAGGAGACGTTTTCAGATGCTCGTGTGTTTTCAGCCGCACAAAGTTAGGCACGTCATCAAGTTGGCTAATGCTAACCTGCTAACACGACTGCGCAGTCTGCCGGCCACAAACAAACGTGTCGTTTTATTATAAAGTTCGGTCCTTCACCGCGGCGAATCGGTCGTTTTGATCCACTTCTTCCTTAGTATCACTTCAGTCTGGAATGAAAACTTGGCATTGGCGTTTATCCGATTTACAAAGTTTAACAGAGTAGTAGCTGGCGGACTATTGTTAGCAGGTTAGCATTAGCCAGCTCGATAACGTGCCTAACTTTGTGCGGCTGAAAACACACAAGCATCTGAAAGCGTCTCCTTTCTTGGCAGTCCCCAGTTGTTCCACTGGAAACGGGGGGTACAGACCCGATTTTCAGATGTTTGTGTGTTTTAAGACGCACAAAGTTAAGCACGTCAGTAAACGCTAGCTGGCTAATGCATGCTGTGAAGTGCCGGTGTTGTGCCCCACCGGCGACAAACAAACGTGTGTTTTATTATAAAGTTCGGTCCTTCACCGCGGCAAATCGATCGCTTTGATCCAGCTTTTGATCCAGTATCACTTCAGTCTGGAATGAAAACTTAAGTATGTTTGGAGTTTATCCGATTTAAACAGTATAACAGAGCAGGAACGGCTGTCGTTAACATGGCCCGGAAGTGTCAAAATCCGGGAACTTCCGGTAAGCGTGATAATCCCCTATTCTTTCTTGAACCTTAATTTATTTTCTGTCTTAAAGGTACAGTATGTAAGAATTACTGACATCTAGTAGTAAAGATGGGTATTTGAAAAAAAAAAGATGTTTTCTTTCAAATGACTTCATATTAAAGTTCAGAGGGTTCGTACTTCATACACATTTTTTTGTCCAGTCAGGGACACCGTAGTAAAAATGGTGTGCACCGCCCAGCAAGCAGATATAAATGACTCATTCTAAGAAAATAAACATATAACAGCTGTTCTAATGAAATAATTACACATCAATAGAAACACAGTTTTGAATTATATATCACATTTTTCTGTCATTGACCTTTGATTTTTTACATACTGTACCTTTAATATGCGGTGTGAGCATATTTCAAAATGTCACAGCCCTACATGAAGTGCCTCTGTTCTTGGTATTGGCAGAGTAAATGATTACTCAGGTGAGTGTGTCATGCCGAGCACCAGTCGGTTTAACAGAAATGATATAAAAGAGAATTTTAACGAGAAAAGCCACCAAACTATGGATCAATCATTGATCAATGATTGATCAATGATCAATCTTTCACCGCTGATCAATCATTGATCAATGATTGATCAGCGGTGAACCAGACAGCGTTCCAGCATCCGTTCTACTGGAACAGTGCAGGATCATCTTGCTGTTCTGGATGATCTGTAGTTTGTGTGAATCTCTCTTACAGGCACTGAACCAAACTACCGGCAATAATCCAGGAGAGAAAATACCAGAGACTGCAAAAGCAGTCAGACACAGATGTTCGCTCTGTATCATGGCCTCTAAAGTGTTTCATCAATAACCAAACCTTTCTAACCTGCGCGACCTCCTTCTCTCCCTTCTGTCTATTTTAGTCACATGATTCTCACCACAGTTGGGACTCAGTTGCATAACCATCATATTTGATGACGTCAGGGAGGTCTCTTCCTTACATGGATTTACTGTATTTACAAATCCTTCATTTTTTCAAGATCACATTTGCCAGAAACTTTCATTTTCATACTTTATTATTGTTTTTGTCTCTTTAATTCCAAGATTGTTGGTGATTCTTTTATTTCTGAGTGTTTTCCATAAGTTGTTACTGAAACCTGGTAAACTGTAGAAAACAACGAGTTTGTTCGTTTCGTTGTGTTGTTTTTTGTTTGGGGGGGGGGGGGGGGGGGGGGGGGGGCAGCTCTCTGGGTTCTCAGCAGACCTCTGATCCTCGCCTCTGAGGCGCACTTGATGACGCAGCAGTCTGCCGCTGTCTACTGCTGCGTCACGTGCGCACGAGACAGAAACACAGCAACCAGGCAGGACCCCCCCCCCCCACTGTATTTATTCCTAAAAAGCGAAAAAAAAAACTTCCCGGTAACGGAGGTGTGACGTCATTCATCAGTCCTCTTCAGCGCGCGACTCTCCGTCCAGTCCGGAGCTTCACTCACAGCAGCTGGAAGAGACGATGAATCAGCTGCAGCCGCGCGCACGAGGAGGAGGAGGAGGAGGAGGAGGAGGAGGAGGAGGGGGGGGAGGGGTCTCCTGACTCGCGCGCGCAGCACTGAGCAGGCTGCCTGTCTGTCCTCCTGCTGCTGTCGGAGCGTCTCGGGTCTCTGGACTCGCTCTGCGGGACGCAGCTCGCGCGGAAGCGGACGGGTCGCGCGCGCGGACGTCTCTGGGGGCGCGTGGCTGCCGCGGTGAGTTTGCGGCGTGTTTGCGGCAGTGGCGCTCTCAGTGCGGCGCAAGTTGAAATCGCCTCGTCATGTTTGCTGAGTCAGCGTCCCTGACTCCGAGCAGCTGCTAGACCCGGTCCAGGTCTGGGCTGGTCTGGTCTGGGACCAGAGGGTCCACGTGCACGTTTCAGGTTCATGTTGAGCTGAGATCCTCAGGAGGAAGAGGAGGAAGAGGAGGAAGAGCAGGCCAGACTGCGCTGCAGCTTTTCCTCGTGTGTGTGTGTGTGTGCGCGCGCGCGTGTGTATCATGTGTGACTGGACCTTCACATCAGGACCAGCTGCGGGACGTCTGGAGGCGGAGCCGGTCTTCAGGTGACCCCCATCCCCCCTCCAGCTGGACCCGGGCCTCCCATGAAGCCTGACTGTCCGGCTCCGTCTCTCTGGGAGGAGTTCTGGTTCTGGATGAAGGAGTCTGGACCAGGAGTCCAGGTCCACCTCAGGGACAGTTTCCTCTCTGCTGCGAGGTCCCAGCCGGTCTGGATCCAGCAGGTCCAGGACCGCCGGTCTCAGGCAGCACCGCTTCAGGGATTTTTCTCAGGCCACATCTTCTGTCTTCCATCCGCCTCCCGTTGCCATGGCGACAGAATGCTTCCAGTACCGGGCGCTGTTTGAGTACAAGCGTGAGCGCGGGGACGACATCGGCCTCCAGCCCGGAGACCTGCTCACGGTCCCCAAGGCCTCGCTGGTGGACCGGGATCAGGACCGGGACGAGCGGAGTCGGGCCGGCTGGCTGCACGGGCTCAACGAGCGGACCAGGGAGGTCGGGGACTTCCCGGGGACCTACGTGGAGTTTGTGGGGGTGGTGACCTGCCATCCTGAGACTAAATCCTGGCCCCGGTCCGTCCCCACGACCCCGGGGGCCCCGCAGACCACCGCTGGACCTCCGGCTCCTGGAGCAACTCCAGGTGAGTCCTGACTTAAAATTTGTGATTCAGCTTCTGGAGGTTTGTAGTTCTGGACCCAGTCCCAGATCCACTCAGGGTTCTGCTGATCTTGGATCAGGTCTTAGTGGTGATGCAGTTCTTCAGTTGAGGTGTTTGTTTCCATGGATACGTTACCTGCCCATCCCGAGCAGGGGAATGAAACTGGATCCGTCTCCTTGTTGGTTTTAGGAGGTTTGTGAGTGAGTCTGACTTCGGATCAGAGCGGTATTTTGGACCAGAACCAGTGTAAAGATGCGAGATCTGCAGTGATGTGCCCCCTTTTCTGGTCTTTGTGAGGGATCGGTTGCAGAGAGACCTCTAAAAACTCCATTACAGTAGCAAGACTAAAGGAACAAGCTTGTAGATGCAGAACAAAGGGGGCCCAACATGGAGCCTTGGGGAACTCCATCTCTCTGTAAGAAGTAAGTAAGTAAGTAAAATTTATTTATAAAGTGCTTTTCACAGATAAAAATCACAAAGTGCTGAACATAAAGAATAATTGGTACAATGAAATAACATAACATATTAAAAGAACATATAACAGAAACATAGGATTATAGAATAAAACCCAGTCAATCACCATCAAATCAACCAAAAGCCTTCCTAAATAAAAACGTCTTCAGCAGTTTTTTAATAGTTTCCACAGAGTCAACCAGACGCAGGGACAGGGGGAGGTCATTCCAGAGTCTGGGGGCTACAGTCTTAAAAGCCAGGTCCCCCCGGGTTTTAAAGCGGGTCTTTGGGACCTTCAAGAGATTCTGGCCTGAGGAACGGCGGGTGCGCCCTGAGGTATAGGGACACAGCAGATCAGTAATATACCGGGGGGCTGGCCATGCAGTGCCTGGAATGTCAATGGTAAAATTTTAAGATCAATTCGGAATTTAACCGGGAGCCAATGAAGATTTAACAGAATCGGGCTGATGTGGACTGTTCTGGATGAACCTGATAAAAGTCTAGCAGCAGAATTTTGAACTAACTGGAGTCTTTTGAGTGTCGTCTTATTAAAACAAGTAACAACAGAATTACAATAATCGATACGCGATGAAATAAAAGCATGAATGATCATTTCGAGGTCTGCCTTAGACAACATTTTCCTGACTTTTGAGATATTTCTGAGATGATAAAAGCAGCTTTAGTCAGCTGTCGGGAGTGACCCTCTAAAGCAAGCCGCAACACCACACCAGTCCCCCGACCCCCCCCAGCGCCACGCTTTTCCCGCTTTCTTTTTACTTAATTTATCTAAGAATTTGCACCAATGAGGACACCATTCCAGACCGGAAAGGAAATTCTAATCATAAAAGAACAAACAACGAATTCATCTCAAAAAGAAGACATTTTTAAACCACACACAACAACTCACACACAAAAACAAGGGGCCCAAGAACAGAACCCTGCGCAACCCGCAGGACAAGCGGACACACTGACATCACATTATTAAACGACAAGTCACCTTTTACAAGGGAAACCACGGAACGGACCCAGAAAACCCCATCTCTATTCTAATCTATTAGCAAAAACTTGACGACAACAAGCACGACAAATCCACAAACCAAAACCATAGCGACTATCTCAGCCATCATCACTCGCAAACTTTCACAACGCACCAGGAGCACACGAAAAACATTTACCTAAAATGTTTCAGAAATGACCGCGCTCTTAAACCCCTCTTTCCGACGGACGGCTCACAATCCTGGAAAACCGATTTTTTTTTTTTTTTCTAAAATTCACGTTATCTCACATTTTTTCCCCCATTTAACCTCCTAACCACACAACTTCCTCCTTTCAACTCTCTCTTCTCATTTTTTTGAAAAACACAAACCAGTGGCTTCTCCACTTAAAATCATTAAAATTATTCAAGACAAATTCAAAATTTTATTCAAAAACAAGAAACAAAAAACAAAAAACAATTACAAAATTATAATTTCAAAAAAATGTTCTAATTATATTGAGAAAAATCACAAAAAAAAAAAAAAAAATCCCAAAAAAACAAAACAAAAAGCTAGCCAATTATTTTTTTAATATTTAACCAAATAACACCAAAAACTCCCATTGAAACAAGACACATAATTATATTTTCCACATATTTTTCATTAAAAATCATCATATAATTTTGGGGTCAAATGCACACGGCCCCAAAATAAAAAAAACGAATCACCCAAAAATTGATCATCGATCCCTGGTGTTTCTGGAACGCGGGAGCAGGGAGGGAGGACCGGGGGGGGCCTCCCAGACTCCCGGTGGCATGCTAAGGGCTCTTGCGCGGGGCGCGGGACGTCTCGCGGGGACACGTCCCACCGGACGCCGGTTTCTGGTCGCCGCGGCCAGACGCGGCCGCAGACCGGTTAAGCCGGCCGAGCCGACGGGAGACCTAAACATGCGGAGGTGTCAGCTGCTCTGACACCTCCACGTCCTGCTCCAGGATCCAGAATCCAGAATCCAGGATCCAGAATCCAGGATCCAGGCTCCAGGATCCTGGATCCAGGCTCCAGATCCAGACCAGATCCAGGTCCAGGCCCAGCTCCAGGATCCAGATCCACGCTCCAATCCAGGATCCAGGATCCAATCCAGGCTCCAGATCCAGGCCCAGGCTCCAGGCTCCAGGATCCAGGCTCCAGGCTCCAGGCTCCAGGATCCAGGATCCAGGATCCAGGCTCCAGGCTCCAGGATCCAGGATCCACGCTCCAGAATCCAGGATCCAGGATCCAGGATCCAGGCTCCAGGATCCAGGCTCCAGGCTCCAGGCTCCAGGCTCCAGGCTCCAGGATCCAGGATCCAGGATCCAGGCTCCAGGCTCCAGGCTCCAGGATCCAGAATCCAGAATCCAGGATTCAGGATCCAGGACCGGATCCAGGCTCCAGGCTCCAGGATCCAGGATCCAGAATCCAGAATCCAGGATTCAGGCTCCAGGATCCAGGATCCAGGATCCAGGCTCCAGGCTCAGAATCCAGGATCCAGGACCAGACCAGGATCCAGGACCAGGCCCAGGCCAAGAATCCAGGACCAGGCTCCAGGCTCCAGGCTCCAGGATCCAGGATCCAGACCAGGATCCAGGATCCAGGATCCAGGCTCCAGGCTCCAGGCTCCAGGATCCAGGCTCCAGGATCCAGGCTCCAGGCTCCAGGCCCAGGATCCAGGCCCAGAACCAGAACCAGATCCAGGATCCAGGATCCAGGATCCAGGCCCAGGACCCAGGATCCAGGATCCAGGATCCAGGATCCAGGATCCAGGCCCAGGATCCAGGCTCCAGGATCCAGGATCCAGGCTCCGGGATCCAGGCTCCAGGACCCAGGACCCAGGATCCAGGATCCAGGATCCAGGCTCCAGGATCCAGGATCCAGGCTCCAGGATCCAGGCTCCAGGATCCAGGACCTGCATCCTGCAGCCACTCAGGCTCTGTTTCTGACACGCCACATTCCTGCAGTCCCCTCATCATCATCATCATCATCATCATCATCATCATCATCATCATCATCACCTTCTGAGGTCTGGCTGCCTTTTAAACATGCTGTGGTGCAGCCTCTCATTAAGAAAAGAAATCTTGACCCCCCTGTTCTCTCAAATTACCGACCAATTTCTAAAGTCCTTTTTAGTCAAAACTTCTGGAGAAAACATTTTACAGTGAACTGCGGTCTTACCTTCATCTTCACTGCATTTCTGAAAAATAGTTTCATAGTTTCACAGGAGTTTTCTGTCTGCCTGGGCCAGCTTTCATCTGCTGCAGCCCCACTCAGCTGTGGGACCCCACAGGGCTCCATCCTGGGGCCAGTTCTTTTTTCCTTGTGTTTGCTTCTGCTGGGTTCTATTTTTAGGAAGTCTGGTATTTCCTTCATCGTTTTGCAGATGACTTGCACAGTCATCATCTCCTGGATCCACTAACACTGTTGAACTGTCCTGTAGAAGTGAATTCATGGTTGGGACAAAACTTCCTTTTTTTGAATAAGGTTAAGACAGATGATTGTCTTTGGTCAGCCCGACATGTTAGACGGGCATGACCGTGTGATTGGCCCGTTATCCCAGTTCTGTAAACAGTATGTGAGGAATCTTGGTGTGATATTTGATTCTGGTTTTAGATTTGACAAACAAATCTAGTTTCTTTCATTTACGGCTTCTGTGTAAAGTGAAGTCGTATCTACCCAATAAAGACCTGGAGAGGGCTGTTCATGCTTTTATCACGTGCCGCCTTGATTATTGTAACTCCTTTTATTTTGGGACCGAACCGTCGTTACTCCGTCGTTTACAGATTGTTCAGCTCGTCTTCTGACGGGACGTAAACGACGTGAGCGCATCACTCCGGTGCTGGCGTCTCTGCACTGGCTGCCTGTTAGATTTAGGATCCAGTTTAAGATTTTATTGCTTGTATTTAAAAGTCTAAACGTGACGGCACCAGCATATCTCTGATATTTTGAAGCTTCACACTCCTGTCAGATCGCTCAGGTCGACTAACCAGCTGCTCCTGACGGTTCCTAGAACCAGACCAA
>JALJCO010008357.1:15000-110000 GCA_023101725.1 Atherinomorus stipes | reverse complement strand
CATTTTTTCATGTCTGGAAAAACACTTCTTCAGACACTTCATAGTCTTTCGCCCTTTTCTAGCTCTCCGTTGTGTTCGTGGAAAATTTCAATTATCTTCCGTTGTTCCACCACAATATTCATCAAAAAGTTACCACGCTTCATTAACCGGGAAACTGTCGAGCCGGCTTTGGCGGAGATTTGTCGGAAATACCATTCTACTCGTCGCACATCACCATGCAACACAGAAACAGAAAAAAAAAACGCTTCTTCTTTGGTTTCTGCGACTACCGGTGCGTGGAAAAGACCGCAGTGACACACACAAAAAGAGTGTGATTGGCAAAGTGCAAAATGCGGGATGGGAAAATCAAGCAGCAAACACGGATGGCAATTCAAAAATCACGCAACACCAAACCTAGCGGACAAGGTTAGGTTTGGGCAATCAGTTGTGGTGGTTAGGGTTAGGGGCTAGGGAATGCATTATGTCATGAATGTCCTCACTAAGATAGACATACCAGGATGTGTGTGTGTGTGTGAAACGGGAGATTCTCATCATGAATCAGCAGCACATGTGTGATGTCATCATGTCACATGAAGCAAAACCTCTGAGGAATGTTTCCACCATGTTGGATCGATGACACCTAGGACTAAGACGGGGTCCGTCCCGGTTCTGGAAGGCGGTCCTGATGAAGAGGTCGGTGGGCATACCCCCCCCCACCCCCCACTAGGGATGTATATCGTTATGATTTTATCGATACCGATACCAATATCGATACTCCTTATCGATACCGGTATTTATCGATTCTCTTATTATACTATAACATAATTTAAGAAAAATGAAACATTACAAATGTTACAAATCCAGTGGTGGAGAATATTTGTTCAGATGATGTTGAAGAAGCCTGGACATAAAAGTGGGTGAAGGACAGCTGGGAGAAAAGGGAATTGTGTCTGTCTTAGTCCATCATTGTGATTATTTGACTGCGTAATGATAACTTGATGGTTAGGAATGACAAAAAATCAATAAGAGTATCGTTAGTCCAGAATCTAACGGTACCCTGTATCGTTAAATTAGAACGTACCAAACGATACCGGTACTCGTATACATCCCTACCCCCACCCCCTCCTCGGCTTGCATGCTTCCTAATCTCTGTCTCATGTTAATCCCGTGGAGCTGATGTAAATAATCTGAGTGACGAGGTGACACATTGATGCACGCGAGGACGATGAAGCTGGAGTCTGACTCATCCTCCTCATCGTCACCTCGACAGAAAACCTGCAGACACATGAAGGCCAGCACCCCGACTGGGTCCACGTCACGTCCCAGAAATGAGTTCCTCATGCTGAAATGAGATGAAGGTGGCAGGTGGAGGAAAGAAAGTGAAAGTGTGTGAGAGCTGGAGGCCGTTCACACACTCCTGCTGTCACAGGTTTGATGACACATCACCTGGGATTATAAATCCCATCTGTCCATTGTAATAGCGAGGTATTAACGCCGCGCTAAACCTCTGAAAATCCCGGTTTATCACACACAGCATCCTACATTATCCCGGCCCCCCCACACCACACACACACACACACACACACACACACTCCGCCGAGCTCTGCGTGCCTGAAATAATCATCGTCTTCTGCGCAGGTTTTATCTGACCAAACAGCAGGAGGAGAAGAAGAAGAGACTGTTAGCATGAAGCAGACGGACGATGGAGCTGCTGCTTCTCCGTTTCCATGGTGATGATTTCACTCACAAAAAGGAAACTAGTGATCGTGTCTGAACAGAGAGACGCTGCAGAAAGCAGGTTAACCCTGAGCCGGGGAAACTCTGGGTTTTCTGCCCCATAAAGCGAGGTCTGTTACCATGGTAACCGACTCTGTGAACATACAGTTGTGTGAGAAGTATTTGCCCCCTTCCTGATTTTTTAAAAATTGTTTTGCATGTTTGTCACACTTATATGTTTCAGATCATCAAACAAATTTAAATATTAGACAAAGAGAACACAAGTAAACAGAAAATGCAGTTTTTAAATGATTTTTATTAGTAAGGGGGGGAAATCTAAACCTCCATGTCCCTGTGTGAAAAAGTGATCTTCCCCTAAACCTAATAACTGGTTGTTCCACCTTAGCAGCAACAACTGCATCAAGCGTTTGTGATAACTGGCAGTGAGTCTTCTTCAGCGCTGTGGAGGAATTTTGTTCCACTCATCTTTGCAGAATTGTTGTAATTCAGCCACATTGGAGGCTTTTCCAGCATGAACCGCCTTTTTAAGGTCATGCCACAGCATCTCAATGGGATTCAGGTGGGGGCTTTGACTAGGCCACTCCAAAGTCTTCATGTTGTTGTTCTTAAGCCATTCAGAGGTGGACTTGCTGGTGTGTTCTGGATCATTGTTCTGCTGCAGAACCCAAGTGCGCTTCAGCTTGAGGTCACCAACAGATGGCCGGACGTTCTCCTTCAGGATTTTTTGGTAGAAGCAGAATTCATGGTTCCATTTACCACAGCAAGTCTTCCAGGTCCTGAAGCAGCAAAACAGCCCCAGACCATCACACTACCACCACCATGTTTTACTGTTGCTATGATGTTCCTTTTCTGAAATGCCGTGTTACTTTTACGCCAGATGTAATGGGACCTCCACCTTCCAGAAAGTTCCACTTTTGTCTCGTCAGTCCACAGAGGATTTTCCCAAAAGTCTTGGGGATCATCAAGATGCTTTCTGGCTAAACTGAGACGAGCCTTTATGTTCTTTTTGCTCAGCAGTGGTTTTGGTCTTGGAACTCTGCCATGCAGCCATTTTTGCCCCCCAGTCTCTTTCTGATGGGGGAGTCATGAACACTGACCTTCATTGAGGCAAGTGAGGCCTGCAGTTCTTGGATGTTGTTCTGGGGTCTTTTGTGACCTCTTGGATGAGTCGTCGCTGTGCTCTTGGGGTCATTTTGGTCGGCCGGCCCCTCCTGGGAAGGTTCACCACTGTTCCATGTTTTCACCATTTGTGGATAATGGTTCTCACTGTGGTTCTCTGGAGTCCCAAAGCTTTAGAAATGGCTTTGGAACCTTTTCCAGACTGATAGATCTCAATGACTTTGTTTCTCATTTGTTCCTGAATTTCTTTAACCTGACTCCCGCCACCTGGTATTTGCAATACCATCTGGGGAGGGAGTTAACCCGATGTCATTTCAAATTAGTCTTTTTTTTCTAAAACTCTTGCATGTGATTGGATAGAAGATCTGTCCGTCATCTTGACTGACACGCTACTTCAGCCACTCACGTTGAACCGAATGACGCAACCCGTGACGCAACTCAGAGCGACACCAGAGCCACCACGCATAGAGGATCGAGTTATCAAAACATGTTATCAAGCTCAAAAAGCTTCAGTCAAACAACATGGCGGCGGCGGCGACAGCTAGTACGAGCGGTGTACAGTCTGTGAACGACTTTTGTCGAATGTGCAAAGAAAACCTCCGGATAAAAGGCAACATATGCAACAGCCAGCGCATATTTGAAGGAGTTCCTTACGGAAAGAGGGTAGACCAACGTCTTGCAGAACTTGGTCTAAACTTGGTTAACACTCCAGACAAGTCGATTCGGATATGCCTGAAATGTCTTCGTTTGCCTGTGCTTCTACATCACATCCGGCCAAAACGCCGCCCATCCTTCAAAAGTCCCACCCGCGATTAGTGATTGGCTCCTATTATTCTCTAACCAGACGAAATCACCTATAACTGTCGCCTTACTCAGATGGAGTGCGTGAGGAAAGGGAACGCCCCGCGTGTACTTGTTGAACGCACCCAGATGATGTAAATCAGGTTAGAATTTCTTTGGATGGCAGCATGATGTCTAGCTTTGGAGGATCTTTTGGTCTACTTCACTTAGTCAGGCAGGTCCTATTTAAGTGATTTCTGATGGAGAACAGGTGTGGCAGTAATCAGGCCTGGATGTGGATAGAAACTGAACTCAGCTTTCCAAAGATGTGATAAACCACAGACTTTTCAGAACTTCAACATTTATGATCTATTATCTTCATCATGTCATCAAACGTTCTGCAGTTACTCAGATTCTCCAGCCGTACGCATCCCGCGAGTATAAGATGACGTCACAGCGGGGTTTATACATGTACTGTGATACTGTAAAGGAAATTTTTCTTTCTTTATCTGAGATAATAAATGTGTGATGGTGGAGATTTTGTCGGCTTCTGGATCCCAGTAGACGTGTTTATCAGCCGGAGCGGAATAAAAGTAAAAGATGTCCAATGATGGTCTGGTAGTACCACACAGAAGATGTCTTTAAACTTAACTTTCACTTTTCTCTGTTTTTGTCCAGTGGGACTCAATCTAACTACAATTAAAATTTTATTTTATCCACTAATATTTTAACTCGTGTTAAGTTAAATATCCAGTAAGTAAACCAGTGGATTCCCACTTCCCGTGGACTCAGGCAGCAGGTTTTCTTCCATGACGCTTCTCTCTCGCAGCAGCAGCAGTGTTCCTATGCTTGAACAAAACTTCCTTCAATCAGGTGAAATAACTGGGTTTGTGTCAGTGGTTGCCGTGGTGATTCCAGGTATCGGGATGCCGCGATGATGGATTTTTGTTGTGGTTCCAACTCTGAGTAGAGATGGTTTGAATTGATGGAAACAACTCAAAGAACCGAAAAACATACTTGCAGTTCAGATAAGTTAATCTAGAGTTTCTATGCAGACTCAGACTAAGTTAACCCAGCATTTCTGACCAGACTCTGAGTTTGTTGAACCTCCTACTTGGAATACCCCTCAGGAAGTTTCAGTTAGCAAGCAAATTGCAGCAGCAACCGGAATATGGGGGTAAATGTAACAGCCTCTGAGGTTTTTGTTTGTTTTTTATGGTGTAGAAGAATGATGGCCTTCTATGGCTGGAATTAAGTAAGACCCGATCACATTTCCTTTCCTTTAGTTCCCTACGTGGTCCTGTTATTTATTAACCACACTTTACTCAAGTGCAATCCAGTGCTCCCTCTAGAGGTCAGATGAGTTATACGTGTAAATGCGTTGAGACTAACGTTTTTTTCAGCTAGCATTCGGGGAAATGAACGGCTATGGCCCCAAGACACAGTGGTCTCTGTCTTACTGCATGTAATTCATTTTGCTAAAGGAGCAACACATAACAGGTCCCACTCCTCCATTCTGAAGAGGTCTTATAGAGATCTCAAAGGTCTTTCAGCTCCTCATCCGAGGTGTTGGGGTCTAGATGACCACGCCGAAGGGATTCGGCTGGGTGGGAGGCCTTAGACTGGTTCTGAAAGCAAATTGTTCCTGAAAGTTTTCCTAAATGGATGGCTGATGGTTGGTTTTGTCCTGGAAAGCCAGACCTGCTTGGGTTCATTGGAGGCCTGCAAGGCGGTGGTCTGGGGTTTTACAGCCTGCACCAGCAGAAGCACGTCGTCATGGTTTCCTGTTCCCTACGCTATGCAACCATCTGCTGGCTAATCCAGCAGCTCAGACCAGGTAAAGAAACCTGGAGATGCCCGCCGTGCCCGACCCGGCTTCATCTTTGGTTAAAAATATAAAATCAACCTTATAAATCTTTGAATTTCAGCACGAATCTGGCTTGAGTCATTATTCCTGCCATCCATACAGACGTTGTTGCCCACTGGAAACCAGCCTGGAACCAACGATCATGAAATAATGTCTCCATGAAGTCAGTTTCTGTTGTTTCTGTTGTTGGTGGACGTTGATGCACTCTGTAGAAAAACTGATGCTGGAGAACGTTCAGCTTCCAGCATCACCTGAAAGGACGATGGAGGTCATTTGTTGTTGTTTACAGGACGTCACACAAATAAATCTGATCCCACCAACGTCCACCACCATGCTGACGGTGCAGAATGAAGACAGCCTGGATGCTTGTTGGCTAAGTACTGACCCAAGAGCACGCACAGGTGATGCATGCTTGGGCACTACGGGCTGCCTCGTAAGCAGATTGTCTTTTAATCCTCGGGAATCGTGAAGACTTGCTGCGGAGCTGCAGGCAGCCGCTCGTCTCATTTACAGCTGACTTGCTGCATTTTAGCTTCTATGACGTGAAACCAGACGGATCAGGAAAGTCCTGGTCTCATCAGAAACTTGAGACCGTGTGAGTCGCTGGATGCAGAAAAAGCAGAGGTGGTGTTGGTGAGTCGGACTGAGAAGCTGACCCGAGTCGTGGCTTAGCCGAGTTGCAGCTGAGCTGAACCGAGTCTCAGACGAACCGAGTCTCCGCTGGTCCGAGTCTCAGCTGAACCAACTCACATACATTAAAAACTTGCATAGATCACGTTAAGGGCATATTTACAAAATAAATTACTGAAATCTGAAAAAATTCCATGCTCATCTGCAGGTTTTCCAAATTTTGTAAAGAGATTGTCCAGCGGAGACCTGAAAAAACAAGTTTTCTATATTTCGTCTGTGGATGACTCGCTTGTTACTGAAGCCGGTTTCTCATCAAAGTGTGTGTGGGATGAACTCCTGGTCATGTAGATGTGAGTGTGTAAAGTTTAAGAAGAGACGTGGTGTGATTTTGTTGGTGAGGAAGGGTGCAGTCCGTCGTGTGTTCATGAGTTTCCTCATCCATCACTGCTGTGAACAGATGAGTGGAGAGGTCAGAGTTGTTGCTGCTTTGTTTTGGGCAGAAACATCTTTCTGACACACGTGATGCATGTTTGAAGGAAGACGGGATGTCAAACTCCCGTTAGCGTGTTGACACTGACTCTCTAAATGTGTGTGTCGCTGCATATGACCTGTTACACGTGTGTGTTCATGCATCCATGTTTCTGTGTGAATATTTCATTTGTATGTAAATAAGCTGCTGCACTGAATGTTGGGAAGACAGTCAAGAGATGCTGGAGAGACACTGGAGATATCCAGAAAGATGCTGGAGTAATGCAGAAAAGGAACAGAAAGATGCCAGAAAGATAATGGATAAATGCAGGAAAGACACCGGACAGATGCCTGAAAGATGCCGGAAAGATGTTGGAAAAATGCTGGAAAGATACCAGAAATTGCCGGAAAGACACCCTAGAGATGGCAGAAAGATGCTGGAAAAATGTTGGAAAGACGTCAGTAAAACAGTTTAAAGATGCTGGAAAGATGCTGGAAAGATACCGGAAATCGCCGGAAAGACACCCAGGAGATGGCAGAACGATGCCTAAAAGATGCTGGAAAAATGTTGGAAAGACGTCAGTAAAACAGTTTGAAGATGCTGGAAAGATGCTGGAAAGATGCTGGAAAGATACCAGAAATCGCCGGAAAGACACCCAAGGGATGGCAGAAAGATGCCTGAAAGATGCTGGAAAGACACCAGATAGACACCGGACCGATGCCAGATACACGGCAAAAAGATGCCGGAAAGACGCCAGAAATTTGGCGGAAAGATGTTGGAAGGATGTCGGAAATCACCAGAAAGACACCTGAGAGATGGCAGAAAGATGTTGGAAAGATACTGGAAAGATGCCAGTGAAATAGCAGAGAGATGCCTGAAAAAAGCCTGAAAGACACCCAAGAGATGCCAGAAAGATGCCGAAAAGACGTCAGAAAGATGGTGGAAAGAAGCCAGAAAGACACCTGAGAGATGGCGGAAAGACGCCTGAAAGACGCCAGAAAGACACCTGAGAGATGGCGGAAAGAAGCTGAAAAAGATGCCGTAATGATGTCGGAAATATGCTGAAAAGATGCCTGAAAGATGTTTAAAAGAAGCTGGAATGACACTGGAAAGATGCCGCAATGATTCCTGAAAGACACCTGATAGATGCCTGAAAGATGCCAGAAATACACTGAAAAGATGCTGGAATGACGTCGGAAATATGCTGAAAAGATGCCTGAAAGAGGCTTGAAAGACACCAGATAGACACCGGACAGATCCAGGATACACGGCAAAAAGATGCCGGAAAGACGCCAGAAATTTGGCAGAAAGATGTTGGAAAGATGTCGGAAATCACCAGAAAGACACCTGAGAGATGGCAGAAAGATGTTGAAAATACATTGGAAAGATGCCTGAAAGACGCAATAAAGACATCGGAATGATGCCGGAATGATGCCGGAAAGATGCTGGAAAGATGCTGGAAAGATGCCAGTGAAATAGCAGAAAGATGCCTGAAAAAAGCCTGAAAGACACCCAAGAGATGCCAGAAAGTTGCCGAAAAGACGTCGGAAAGATGGTGGAAAGAAGCCAGAAAGACGCCAAAAGAGATGCCGTAATGATGTCGGAAATATGCTGGAAGATGTTTAAAGATGCCGTTTAAAGATGTTTAAAAGAAGCCGGAATGACACTGGAAAAATGCTGGAATGATTCCTGAAAGACGCCTGATAGATGCCGGAAAGATGCTGGAAAGATTCCTGAAAGACGGCACACTGTGGGAAAATCTAATCAGTCCATTTCTATTCCATGTGCATCTGTGACATCAGGTCGTCTTCCTCTCTGGTTCTGCTTCCTCACCTCGCCTGGTGTGATGAGAGGAAGATGATGGAGCGACACTCTGCCGTCCTCGGACTCGTCAGCTTTCAGGATGAGCATGCTCTTCCAGGCTGTTGCATGCTGGTTTTCCTCAGCCGGTCATGTGGAGACAGAAGTGTAAAGAAGCCCATGTTTTCTCCAGCAGCGCTGCAGGGCCGTTCTGCAGTTGTTTGAGTATTTAAAAGGACAGCAGAAGAAAGCAGGGCTGAACACGGACCCCCGCTGAGCCAGGAGAGCTCAGCCGGCCAGCCTGGCCTGCAGATATTTTCCCAAACACTGGGAGCATGCATAAGCAGCTACACGTGATCACAGATATTTACATAATGAGAAATCGCACACGGAGCAAAATCCACAGAGACGAGTGTTTGTTTTACTTCAACATGTGGACACGTAGACGGTCCAGCCGTCTGGGATTCACTCAGTCACGGCAGCCGGATACATTATCCTCACGTCATCACCGTGTATTCTGCAGGCTGTTTATTACCATGTTCTATCAGTGGGGGGGGAACCTGGTCCTGGAGGGTCACAGTCCTGCAGCCTTTGTGTGTTCCTGCTCCAACACACCTGGTTCAGACCAGATGGATCCAGTCGCCCATGAAGTCCTGCTCATTCTAATCAGACGTGTTGGAGCAGGGATGCATGGAAAACCAGCAGGACAAGGGCTGAGGTTGGAATAATCAGTCTAGACCTGGAAGAAAAGGTCTCACATGTGTCCCCCTTTTCCTGTTTGGTGCCCCATGCGAGGCCCCCCATCAGAACTTCCCTAGACACGGTCCTGAACCATCAGCCCAGTGCAGTGCTCAAGGGTTAGGGTTAAACTTGTATCTCCACGTCTTACTGCTTAATAAAAGTTTCACACTGATGATGTCATACTGTAGAAAACACCATAGGGCAGATCGGGGTGGGGCCGGTGGGGCCGGTGGGGCCGCTGGGGCAGCTGCCTAAGCAGGGAAGCCCAGACTTCCCCCTCCCCGGCAACATCCACCAGCTTATCCAGGGGACACGGAGGCGTTCCCAGACCAGCCAGGAGACGTAGTCCCTCCACCATGTCCTGGGCCCTCAGGGTCTTGTCCGGGATGGGACGTGCCTGGAACCAGGGAGGCATCTTTGGGCAGAGGGATCTCACTGCAAAAACTCAAATCTTAGCAAGTAGACTTTTCTAATTTCTAGTCAAAATATCTCATTGCACTCAAAATAAGACAAAATTACCTGAAGAGAAACATTTCAGTGAGATAGAAGATCTTGTTTTAAGGCGATGCATCTTATCTGTAGAAAGTTTATCAAGAAAATTTTGCTTTTTTATTACAAGCAAAAAAAAAAAAAAGAACAAAAAAAAATCTTGGCCGCTCTTGAAATAAGTAAAAAAAAAAAAAAAAAAAGATTTTATGTTAGAACTAGTTCCTTCATCTCACTTAAATGTTTCTCTTTAGGTACTTTTGTCATATTTTGAGTGTGATGAGATATCATGACTAGAAATTAGAAAAATCTTCTCGCTAAGATTACTCCCATCCTACACTGCAAAATTTGGTGGCATTAATACAAATTAAAAAAAAAAAACACTGAAATTGAGAAGAATCGGACTTTAATCAAGGGAAATTATCCATCCATGCAGCAAGATAATTACACTTTGTAGGATTTCTTTAAAAAAGAAAAAACATGCAGACTCTAGACAGAGAGAAATATTTTTAAACGGGTCATAAAAAACTCATTTCAAGTCCCTCATTTAGTGAAAAATCCCTCAAAACTAGTCTGGTAATGCTTCTTTTGAGTGTAATCCTCTTTCATTTTAAAGTAAAAAAAATCTTAAAACATGATCATTATTTTCAAATTTTCTATAAAGCCTTTCCTGTAAGCAGCATGTGTGAAGGAGCAGCACATCACCACCAACCTCCAAACCCGCATGGACCTGGATGAAGTTTGGTGAAGGTTCTTTTACTTTGATTGGTTTGGATGACCTGGGGCTTGAACTCATGATCTTCTGAGTGCGAGACGACCTGCTCCACCACCAGCCGCTGTTTCAGACTGTTAGATGTTCACCTCTGACATCACTTCTGGAAATCCTGCTTAGTTGTTCTTGTTTTAAGATCTTTTCTCTTAAAATAAGAAGCAGCAACACTAAAAATCAGCATCACCAGACTAGTTTGAAGTGTTTATCACTGAATGAGAAACTTGAAATGAGTTTTTCAGCTTGTTTTAACCAAGTTTCCACTTGTCTAGCATCTATATATTTTTCTTATTACAAGAAACTTGTGTGTCTGAACCTGCACAGGAGGTCTGGAAACAAGTTTTTACAGCTAAAATTGGGAGCGAAAGACACAAAGTGATCTGGAACAGTGTCTAAGTGAGATCATTTAACTTAATATGCAAATAAAGTATCCAATTTTAAGATTCACTTACTAAGGAAGAAATAAAAGACATTTTCTCTCAAAACTAGATTAATAATCTGACATATTCTGGTTTTACAAGTATATTATTCTCAAATTGAGATCGTTGAGACAGTTTTTGTTGAATACAAGAATCTAACACTTGGTTAGACTTTTTTGTGGTGTAAGTATTTGATATTTTTAAAAATATATATATTTTAGCTTTTTTAAATTCTGCACTCACGACACTATTTTTGAACACTAATTCAAAATATTCTCTTTAATCCCATTTTTTCCCTTGAATAGAAATTTTTGGTAAGGAGGGCAACGGGCAGTTTCCCGGGCAACTTGACCACGTCCCTGAACAACAGTCACGAACATAAGTGTAAAAACTCAGACTCTGTCAGTAACAGTCAGTAATAAGTAGATTTATGTGTCGTCAGTATTATTATGTTAACACATTCAGTTGTTTTCCATCATTTAAGCGAGAGCATGTCGATGTTTCCCAAGTGGGCCCAAGACGGAGTCTTGTGGAACTCCACATGTTATTTTACTTAGTTCAGATTTATAGCTACCTGTCCACATGCGAACAGAAAGTTATTTTTCCTGAATTATCCATTTAGCAAGGCATGAAAACGTAGTTTGAACACCAGAGAGAACTGTTTTCACTCTGACCCGTCAGCTCGTATCTCTTTAAGTTCCAGCTCTGATGTCACTGCTGCATCATCTCTGACCTCTGACCTCCGCCGCGCCCGCCTCCTCCTGGCTTCTCTGGAAGTTCATCCATTTTTCATGCTGCTGTCACACGAGTGGCTTCCACGCTGCAGCAAACAGACTTTCATACTAAATATTCCAGAAACGGGACCAGAGCCGAGCCGCCGTCACCTCCTCCCGGCAGGTGTGTGAGCGTATAAAAACACGGCGCTCAGCAGTATCAGCGCTGCTGCACGACGGTTGCAGAATGATGGCGCTTTCCTCCAGCTGCAGAAATCAGCATGAGCGGAGTGCACGTCGTCATGGAAGGTGCTGAGTGTGCAGAGCTGCAGCTAAATGTGCAGAATCTCTGAGGATTTCCATCTCATTTCAGCTTTTCCTGCAGCAGCTGGAAGCTACGTTTCATAATTCACTCTCAGCAGGAACGCTGGTTCTGGAGCAAAATTCTGTCTTCCTGCACAGCAAAGAAAAAATGTGACATTTTTTCCCCACCATGGAGACAGTTTCCATCTTTACCCCTAAAACCCCAGTTTCTCCTGAAACTGGTTTTCTGGGTGAAGGACGTGTGGACCAGCTGTTTTACTGGACTGCCTTGCTTCTGTTCCAGTATCATCTGCGGCTGAAGACATCCCGCATGGATGCAGCTTTAAGTTGCAGCTGCTCACCTGTCACTGCTGCATCATTGGCTTTACTGAATCTATCTAGTAGGCACAACTTAATTTTAACTTTAGTTGTTGGTAGTACTTATTCTAAATAGTTTTAAGAACTTTGGAGGGCAACATGTTAGAGTGACTTAATTTACGCTGAAGTTGAAACAGACTTACATGCTAAATATTCCAGAAATAGGGGTGGGGAGGCGAGCAGCCGTCACCTCCTCCAGGCAGGTGACTGAGCTTTTAACAATAAATTGGGCCAGCATTATTCAGCAATGCATGCCGACGGATTTATAAATGATGTTGGTAGTGTCATGTGACTGCTCATCAACTTGTTTGTTAATTCCTGTCATTGAAGGTCTACTACCCAGCAGATGCTGCACCGCTACAGAGATGTGGTGGTCTGACAATAGTTGTAGCTTAAACCCACCTGGACTAAGTTCTTGCTCCAGAGCTGGAAGCCACGTTTCATAATTCACTCTCATGAAGTGAAAGCATGTTGTTGGTGAAAATAAAATCTGAAAATGGTGTGAACAGCAAATTTGTGAAATTAATCCCATCATTTTTCTCCCCACCATGATCCATTTACATCTTTTACCCAAATTTATTAACCCCAGAAAAGTTCTACAAACTTAAACCATTTTAGTTTATTCTGGACTTATGTGGACCAGCTGTTTTACTGGACTGCCTTGCTTCTGTTCCAGTATCATCTTGCGGCTGAAGTCCCGATGGCTGCAGCTGCATTTGCAGCTGCTCAGTTCATTTTTGATTTTTAGACAGTGCAGAAATAAGAGGATCTGCAGCTGTGAATCCCTGGAATGGAAAATGTCACGGTTCCCGCTGGTTTTAGGTGTTTCCCTGCTTTAACACCGGGTCTCTCAGCAGAACGGTACCAGATGAAACTTTCCCAGCAGTCTAACAGCAACATCACATGGAATTTTTTGTCACGGTTAAACTATTCTCGAGTCTAGAAAAGGGATTAGAACCGTATTTTATGCGCCATGTGAATTCAGCAAAAATTCAGAATAGTTGTCAGAATGTAACAGTTTGAGGAGGTCGGCTGCACGATTGCAAAATCCAGAAAGGTCAGACGTAAAGGGTGGGGTCCCACCACCCCTGCTAACTTTTTTGCCCGGTGATGCTGCATCATTCAGCTCTGAGCTGCTGCAGGACTCCGGCGGCTCATATGAGGCAGAATCAAACCAACCGCTGCTCATAAAACTGTAACTGACGTGAGAATCACGCAGAGGAAAGAGAGATGCTGCAGCCGGGGAGCATCCCGGGAGCATCCCCGGCAAAAGAGAGGAGCAAAGTCGACCACGGCGACCCGCTGCTGCCGTGTCTGCGTGAGCGAAACATTCATCCGATACCTGATCGGGATGTTACAGCCTAGGGCTGGACGATAATTCAATATCGATATATATCGATCGATAGAGGTTTTTTCAATATAAAAAAAAGAGGGTCAATAAAAGTTCAATAATTACAGTTTTCTGCTGTGGCCTATCAGGTAGCACGATACTACAGTCACTTCTTCCGCCAAACCAATCACAAACGCAGACCAGGCAAAGGCTGAACTGGAATTCGGTGTTACGCTGCTTTAACACCGACTCTCACAGGAGAAGCGGTACTATTGTGAACCTGTCCTTTAGCAGTCTAACAGCAACATCACATGGAATTTTTTACCTCACGGTTAAACTATTACCTGGTGTCTAGAAAAGTCACAAGAGCGGAAATGTATGCGGCACGTGGCTTTGGCAGAAAGCACGAGAAAATGTTCTGGACAGAGTGTAAAGGGAGAGGGGGGCGGCTGCACTTTGTTGCAACATCCAGAGAGGTCAGATGAAAGCGTGGGGACACGATAAGGTCCCACAACCAAGCGGCCATGTTTGACAAGTGAGTCTGCATCATTCAGGTCTGAGCTGCTGCAGGACTCCGGCGGCTCATAATGAGGCAGAGTCAAACAACGGCTGCTCATAATTTGATCTTTATTATAAGTGGGAATCACGCAGAGGAAAGAGTAAATGGCACAGGGCTGCACCCCGCAAAATAGGAACTTTTAATTTGATCATGGCTTTTTTTTTCTTTTATAAATCTACGTCGATCAATATATTTTTTTTTATCCGATAATCTTTTTCTGATATCGTCCAGCCCTGTTACAGCCGATTCCAATCGAGTCTGAAACCACGTGATCGGATCGGGACATCCCTCGTCGAACTTTTGGTCTTCGGATTTGAGGTTTCTTCTGTTCATTTTATCCAACTGAGACTAGATGCAGGGGCTACAGTCCGTAAACCCCCCCTCGGTCGTTCTTTGTCCTACATATGCTCCGTCCAGCTCAGCTGGTGGAGCTGCAGGTGAAAAAGTGAGGCTTAAAACTGAGGGTGTGCGATAATTATCAGCCCGATATATATCTGGCCGATAACAGGAAATTATTACATCATTCTGATAAGTCCAATATCATGACGACTTACGTGGGAAAAAATATCGTTACACTGAAATATTGCGATATTTTCATATGCCGATATCATATTGATGTTTTAAAACGTGGTATCAATCTTTTTTCACGAAAACCTGCAAGATTTCATCACAGAACAATGAGATCGCGAGATTTCATTAGTAAAATAGATAGATACCACTTTTTTAAAAAAATCGATATTACATCGGCATATGAAAATATCACAATATTTCAGTGCATCGATATTTTTCCCACCCGTACCTGATAACATATTATTTTTGTCAGCACGGCAGCGCTCCGCTCACATTAGGAGACTGGAATTATTATTTACATAAGTCTGACCTGTCAGTCATTGTGATTGTTTACAAATACACTTTTTTAGATTGTAAACATACAGTAAATGTTTGAATTCAACTACCCAGGATATCATTTTCTTTTTTTTTTTAATCTTCCCAATTGTACTTTACAATGCACCTTATTTAAGTTGCTGTGCATTTCAGATATCGAACAGTTTTGATGTCTTTTAGAAAATGTTTGAGAGGCTTGCTGATAGTTTTTAACTGGAAAAAATAAATATTTCTTCATTTAAAATGTAAAAATCCTTTTTGGTTTTGTGAACAGTATCGATGTCATGATTAGGTGTGTATGTGTGTTATCGGTATCGGTCTTTAGGAGCTGGAATTTATTAGTTATCAGTATCGGTTTTGAAAAAACGTTATTGTGCATCCCTACTTTAAACTAAAAGTGTAGAAACAAGTGAACCAAATTAGACTCAGAAAAGATGAAAAAATCATTTCTGAGATTCGTTTGAAAGAAACGATGAAATGTTGATTTACAGCCGAGCAGCTGCAGACGTCCTCCTCCGGCCTCCTGCAGGTCCTCGTGGTCATCTGCTTCAGTGTTCTCACAGAGGCATCAGGATACTTTCTCTCCTGGTTCGGATTGTTCAGCTGTTGTTGTTTTCTCTCCTTTCTTTTCTCTTCTCTTCCCTTCTTCAGTTCCTCTTGTTCAGCATTAATGCAAGTCAGCAAAAACAAACAAAAACCCCGGTATGGAGGGAAACCCTCCTTCCACCGACCTTCACTGCCTTTACGTCCAAACAGCTCCTCAATTAATACAGAACTGATTTTGTTTTTATTAAACAAAATGACTTCTTGGTTTGTGGATGAAATGTTGGGAAATAACGAGTTAATCTGAAACATAACTGATGTAGTTTTGGGTTGTTTCCACCGTGAGCTGCAGTTTGTGACCAGATACGGAGAAAATTCCTCCATTTGATGGAATAAATGTGGAGAATCTGTAGCTGCACCGTGTGTGTGTGTGCGTGCGCATGTGTGCGCGCGCGCGTGTGTGTGTGTGTGTGTGTGTGTGTGTGTGTGCGTGCATTTATGAATATGTGAGTAAACATTCAAATACTCTGATTGGCTGAGATGACTCCATCTGTTCACGCCGCCTCCTGCTGAGAGACGATGAAGCTTCTCTCCTCAACATCTTCATGTTTATCTCACCGTCAATATACTGGCCCAGTGGGGGGGGTGACATGGTTGGAGACAGACCCCGGTTCGGCCTGGGGGGGCTGGTTCCACAGAGAAGGTTCTGGTACTAGAACCTCTAAGAACCAGTGAACCTGCAGTCTGAGTGAAGCTCTGATGGGAAAACCTGGAACTCTGAGACCTTCATGGAGCGCTCAGACCAACGTGTTGAGGCGGCAAAAATGGACGAGGACAGAAGGTACAGAAATGTCTTTCACAAAGGAACCCCCCCCAGCAACAAGCTTTGGACCCTTTTAAGTACAAACTGGTCCATTTTTGTACCTTATCAAGCTGTATGAGTTAATAAAGTACAATTAAACCAATTAAAAATGATGAATAAAAGTCAATAAAATAGAGATTATGACAACAATCAAAGATGCTAATAATAAATGAATAATTATTATAGAAATATTAGGCCAAACACATATATAATTATACATATAATTATTACTATGATTATTATGAAAATCATAATATAATAACTATAATTATACTACTGTTTAGAAGTACTGCTATTTATAGTTATTGTACAAGCTACACACATTTATCAATGCTGCAGGTACCCTTAGGGTTGAAATGGTACAAATGTGTACTTTATATTACTTTGGACCCTTTTTCATAGTATATAGGTACTTCTGGCCTCATAAAGACCAATATTGTACTTTTGAGAGAACATTTGTAACAAATGTACGTACAGGTACAGAAATGATCCCATCTGTTTCTCTGTTTCTGAGTGTGTACATGAACTAGTTTATAATAATATGTCATCTCTGCTTTAAACTTGTTTACACCAAAGCAAACATATGAAAGAGTTTTTGGTATAAACTGGAATATCCAGCACTCTCAGTGTTTACGGAGTACCGGCTTCATGTGGTACTATTCCAGAATGAGGGACCTAAGCGGGTTTGTCCCACACCTGTGTTCATCCACATTTGGGCTCATGTCACTGAAACTACATGAGATCCACCAGTTTGCCCAGTTCAGGCCCATTCTGACACTTACAGGCTAAAGGGGCAAAGACGGGTGGAAACCGTGGAGAAACCCACATATGCAGCCAGGATTGAACCCTAATGAGCCCCACATGGACGTAACACCAGCTGGTTAATACCAGCAGGACTGATCCAACCAAACTAATCCATACGGCCATGTTCAGGCTGCTTTATCTGCTAATTACTCTACTGATTAATCAATACGACTTTAGCTCGTTAGCGGAGCGGCGATAACTGGGACCGCTGGGCGTCGATGTGGGGAAGGACTGCCGTGAAGAGGTGGAACTTTCCGGGTTCGGCTTTCTGAGCGCGAGCAGCAGACGGCGGTGAGGTCTGAGACCGAGAGGAAGCCGAGCCGAATATTCACCACCTCACGAGCAGCTTCCATCAGCGCGCTGCCGTGCAGAGAAAAGCTGCAGAACGAGAAGCCGAGCAGGAGAACGTTCCTGGAAACGTGCAGCAGGAGATGGCCCCCCCAAGTTTAAACGGCTGCAGAGAAAAGCTGCAGAACGAGAAGCCGAGCAGGAGAACGTTCCAGGAAACGTGCAGCAGGAGATGGCCCCCCCAAGTTTAAACTGCTGCAGAGCAAGAAGCCGAGCAGGAGAACGTTCCTGGAAACGTGCAGCAGGAGATGGCCCCCCAAGTTTAAACTGCTGCAGGGAAAAGCTGCAGAACAGAAGCCGAGCAGGAGAATGTTCCTGGAAACGTGCAGCAGGAGATGGCCCCCCCAAGTTTAAACGGCTGCAGAGCGAGAAGCCGAGCAGGAGAACGTTCCTGGAAACGTGCAGCAGGAGATGGCCCCCCCAAGTTTAAACGGCTGCAGGGAAAAGCTGCAGAACGAGAAGCCGAGCAGGAGAACGTTCCTGGAAACGTGTTGCAGGAAATGGCCCCCCCAAGTTTAAACGGCTGCAGGGAAAAGCTGCAGAACGAGAAGCCGAGCAGGAGAACGTTCCTGGAAACGTGCAGCAGGAGATGACCCCCCCAAGTTTAAACGGCTGCAGAGAAAAGCTGCAGAACGAGAAGCCGAGCAGGAGAACGTTCCTGGAAACGTGCAGCAGGAGATGGCCCCCCCAAGTTTAAACGGCTGCAGAGAAAAGCTGCAGAACGAGAAGCCGAGCAGGAGAACGTTCCTGGAAACGTGCAGCAGGAGAGGCCCCCCAAGTTTAAACTGCTGCAGGGAAAAGCGCAGAACGAGAAGCCGAGCAGGAGAATGTTCCTGGAAACGTGCAGCAGGAGAGGCCCCCCCAAGTTTAAACGGCTGCAGAGAAAAGCTGCAGAACGAGAAGCCGAGCAGGAGAACGTTCCTGGAAACGTGCAGCAGGAGAGGCCCCCACGATGACCCCCACAAGTTTAAACGGCTGCAGAACGAGAAGCCGAGCAGGAGAACGTTCCTGGAAACGTGCAGCAGGAGATGGCCCCCCCAAGTTTAAACTGCTGCAGGGAAAAGCTGCAGAACGAGAAGCCGAGCAGGAGAATGTTCCTGGAAACGTGCAGCAGGAGATGGCCCCCAAGTTTAAACGGCTGCAGAGCGAGAAGCCGAGCAGGAGAACGTTCCTGGAAACGTGCAGCAGGAGATGGCCCCCCCAAGTTTAAACGGCTGCAGGGAAAAGCTGCAGAACGAGAAGCCGAGCAGGAGAACGTTCCTGGAAACGTGTTGCAGGAAATGGCCCCCCCAAGTTTAAACGGCTGCAGGGAAAAGCTGCAGAACGAGAAGCCGAGCAGGAGAACGCCTGGAAACGTGCAGCAGCAGATGACCCCCCCAAGTTTAAACGGCTGCAGAACGAGAAGCCGAGCAGGAGAACGTTCCTGGAAACGTGCAGCAGCAGATGACCCCCAAGTTTAAACGGCTGCAGAACGAGAAGCCGAGCAGGAGAACGTTCCTGGAAACGTGCAGCAGGAGATGGCCCCCCCAAGTTTAAACGGCTGCAGAGCAAGAAGCCGAGCAGGAGAACGTTCCTGGAAAAGTGCAGCAGGAGATGACCCCCCCAAGTTTAAACGGCTGCAGGGAAAAGCTGCAGAACAAGAAGCCGAGCAGGAGAACGTTCCTGGAAGCGTGCAGCAGGACATGACCCCCCCAAGTTTAAACTGCTGCAGAGCGAGAAGCCGAGCAGGAGAACGTTCCTGGAAGCGTGCAGCAGGACATGACCCCCCAAGTTTAACGGCTGCAGAGCGAGAAGCCGAGCAGGAGAACGTTCCTGGAAACGTGCAGCAGGAGATGACCCCCAAGTTTAAACGGCTGCAGAACAGAAGCCGAGCAGGAGAACGTTCCTGGAAACGTGCAGCAGGAGATGGCCCCCCAAGTTAAAACGGCTGCAGAGAAAAGCTGCAGAACGAGAAGCCGAGCAGGAGAACGTTCCTGGAAACGTGCAGCAGGAGATGGCCCCCACGATGACCCCCCCAAGTTTAAACGGCTGCAGAACGAGAAGCCGAGCAGGAGAACGTTCCTGGAAACGTGCAGCAGGAGATGGCCCCCACGATGACCCCCCCAAGTTTAAACGGCTGCAGGAACCTGCGACTGCCGGCAGCCTGCAGAGAGGAAGCCTCTGAACACGGAGCTCCTTCACCTTTTCAAAGCTCAGACGTGATTCTTCCGACATCAGCGGAGAATAAAACGGAGAGCAGCGTGAGGCTGATGCAGCCCTCAGAGTCTATCACAGCAATGATGTGCTGCTCATTGATTCCTGTTTGCTCTCAGTCCCAGCTGCTGGGAACGTCCAGGGTTCCTGCAGGGTTCCTGCAGGGTTCCTCTGCTGGGATCCAGACCTGATCCACTCCGGTTTCATCTGCTTTCTGCACCATCACCTCCGTTTGGGTTGGTTAAGAAGGAAATGACCTGAATCCCAGTGGTTTATGGGGGGGGGGGGGGGGGTCTGCAACCTTAACCATCCAAACAGCAATTAAAATTGAGAAAAATACTCACTACATGAAATTTTTGTCATTTTTAAAGCACCATAATCTTATTTTTGATTTTAGGTTTTGGAGAAAACAAAAGCATAAAACCTTCGTGGGGAAAAAAGGATGGTTACGATTTCTGTGTCTCAAATGGACGAACATGTATAAATAAAGGTTAAACACAAAAATAAGAGTGCAAATATTTATGGAATATTTAGTTAAAACAAAAGAACAGAAGAAGCCCATAACTTCCAAGGTAATGACAAGATAAACAGATCCTCATTGGGCGAATGCCTGTGGCCTGGGTCTGGGGTCTCTGGGTGGCTGCTGGGGGCTCGTGTCTGGGGTCTCTAGGTGCTGCTGGGGGCCCGGGTCTGGGGTCTCTGGGTGCTGCTGGGGGCTCGTGTCTGGGGTCTCTAGGTGCTGCTGGGGGCCCGGGTCTGGGGTCTCTGGGTGCTGCTGGGGGCCCGTGTCTGGGGTCTCTGGGTGATGCTGGGGGCCCGGGTCTCGGGCTGTGCGGGCTTCCTCCTCCTTGCTAGATGAGGCTGCATCTGCATGACTGAATCACCATGGAGACCCTTTATTCTGATGATGTCACTGTGACGCTGCTTCCCATTGCGCTGACTAGGTTGTACCTCTTCTCTGCGTAGTTCTGCGTGTGTTTGTATGATCTGAGGATATTTAAGCCACCTGCAGGTCCTCCTGTAGGGGATTGCTTGCTTTGTTTTCCGACAGAGACCTTGGAATGTTGTTTAGGGATTTCTGTACAGATGTACCAGTGAACTGTGGAAGTGGATTCATGTTTCTTCTCTCTCTCTCTTTTCTTCACCCCTTTCTCTCTGTTCGAATGTCCACCATTTCTTCTTTCAACTTTCATTTTTCTCTTGTCAAACCCAAAAACATGATGTAAAATGTCACAAACAAATGTTTAATTAAAGAAATAAAATGAATAAACAGGATATTAAGAGCAGCCTTGTGTTCCTAAAACTCCTCTTGGCAAAGCAAAACTGTTCAACACAATAAAGCAACCAGATCATCATTCTGCTGCTATGATGCTGGACAGGACAAGTTAGAAAAGAAAGGAAAAAAGTTTGACCTGCTCCTTTAGTCCAGGCCTGCCTGGCTCAGAGGGGAACTGAAACTAGAAACAAGCAGCAAAGTTTCAGCTTCAGGCCCAGAAAACTGCTGCAGCAGGAGGTCTGTTCTGGTCTGGATCAGGGTCACCATGAGAAAAAAAACTGTTTTTACAAACTCGAGTATAAAGTCGTTATTATATGAGAATAAACTCACATTTATGAGAATAAAGTCGTTATTATATGAGAATAAACTCACATTTATGAGAATAAAGTCGTTATATGAGAATAAACTCACATTTATGAGAATAAAGTCATTATATGAGAATAAACTCACATTTATGAGAATAAAGTCGTTATATGAGAATAAACTCACATTTATGAGAATAAAGTCATTATATGAGAATAAACTCACACCTTTATGAGAATAAAGTCGTTATATGAGAATAAACTCACATTTATGAGAATAAAGTCATTATATGAGAATAAACTCACATTTATGAGAATAAAGTCGTTATATGAGAATAAACTCACATTTATGAGAATAAAGTCGTTATTATATGAGAATAAACTCACATTTATGAGAATAAAGTCGTTATATGAGAATAAACTCACATTTATGAGAATAAAGTCGTTATATGAGAATAAACTCACATTTATGAGAATAAAGTCGTTATATGAGAATAAACTCACCTTTATGAGAATAAAGTCGTTATATGAGAATAAACTCACATTTATGAGAATAAAGTCGTTATTATATGAGAATAAACTCACATTTATGAGAATAAAGTCGTTATATGAGAATAAACTCACCTTTATGAGAATAAAGTCGTTATTATATGAGAATAAACTCACATTTATGAGAATAGTCGTTATATGAGAATAAACTCACCTTTATGAGAATAAAGTCGTTATTATATGAGAATAAACTCACATTTATGAGAATAAAGTCGTTATATGAGAATAAACTCACATTTATGAGAATAAAGTCGTTATTATATGAGAACAAACTCACATTTATGAGAATAAAGTCGTTATATGAGAATAAACTCACCTTTATGAGAATAAAGTCGTTATTATATGAGAATAAACTCACATTTATGAGAATAAAGTCGTTATATGAGAATAAACTCACATTTATGAGAATAAAGTCGTTATATGAGAATAAACTCACCTTTATGAGAATAAAGTCGTTATTATATGAGAATAAACTCACATTTATGAGAATAAAGTCGTTATATGAGAATAAACTCACATTTATGAGAATAAAGTCGTTATATGAGAATAAACTCACCTTTATGAGAATAAAGTCGTTATTATATGAGAATAAACTCACATTTATGAGAATAAAGTCGTTATATGAGAATAAACTCACATTTATGAGAATAAAGTCGTTATTATATGAGAACAAACTCACATTTATGAGAATAAAGTTGTTATATGAGAATAAACTCACATTTATGACAATAAAGTTATATGAGAATAAACTCACACATTTATGAGAATAAAGTCGTTATTATATGAGAATAAACTCACATTTATGAGAATAAAGTCGTTATATGAGAATAAACTCACACATTTATGAGAATAAAGTCATATGAGAATAAACTCACATTTATGAGAATAAAGTCGTTATTATATGAGAATAAACTCACATTTATGAGAATAAAGTCGTTATATGAGAATAAACTCACATTTATGAGAATAAAGTCGTTATTATATGAGAATAAACTCACATTTATGAGAATAAAGTCGTTATTATATGAGAATAAACTCACACCTTTATGAGAATAAAGTCGTTATTATATGAGAATAAACTCACACATTTATGAGAATAAAGTCGTTATTATATGAGAATAAACTCACATTTATGAGAATAAAGTCCTGATATTTTAAATATAAAACAGCAAAGCTGATAAAATGAGGGAGGAGCATTTGGTGAAGATGAACTTCATCTTCAATCTCTCATCAGCTCCACATCATCATCAGTATCAGGACTTTGAATAGAATCTGCATGAAAATGAATCTGTTCTGCAGAAAGAAGCAGATGGACGTGGAGGAACCGGTTAACTTACCTGTGCTGCACTCCTGTTTCCATCGTTCACTTACTAGAACAATTACCGCTTTATTCTCATTAAATCACTTTATTCTCGTAAACTTACGACTAAAAGTAACAGTACTTTTACTTGAGTATCATTTTTGGCTGCTCTACCCTCCTCTGTGTTCCATTAGTGACTTTTAGATCATCATCATCTGACATCATCATCATCAGCTGATGGTTGCTGACCAGTATTAACAGTAATCTGTCCAGTCGTTCGTTCACCAGCTGAACTATAAGAAGAACCGAGCAAACAAAAGCTGAAGGTCTTTTCCCCGTGATGTCGGTGTGTTTACAGTCGGCCGTGATGAACAACGTTCCGATGTCGTCACCTTCATCTGCAGTAATCGGATCTTCCTCTCTCACGCTGTCCATCGATCTGATGGAGGATTCCTGCAGGAGTAACGGATCAATAAAAGCCACTCAGAAATCTCATCTCAGTCTGAGCGCGATGCACGCACACACACACACGTGCACACGCACACACACACGTGCACACACCGTAGCAACAGCACAGCCTCGGCCTTGTGCTGCATTCAGGTGCAGAAAAACTCAACTTGCATCATGATGATGATCAGTGATTCAGAGCTGGTCTGAACGTCTCCGTCCCTTCATGGACCAACATGATGGACTCACACGTTCACATCAGGTCTTCAAAAACCACCCCGGTAAAAACTTTAGATGTAAAACAAAGCAGCTCCTTCCATCTTACGGTAAAACCTGAACGATCGTAGTTCCCAGAACAATAAAAAAAAAAAAAAAAATTCAGGAATTTTATTTCTAAAATTTCTGAAAATGTCAGAATTCTGACTTTTATCTCAGAATTGTATTTCTTTCTTCAGTGGCCCTAACCCTCTTCCGTAGATATAAATGTTAAATTGCTCCCACATGTTCGGGAGATGCGGGGGTTCATTTTGTGATGTCCTGGCCGTTATTAAAGATGTTAATATTGAAATCAAATTTAAAAAAATACCCATACAAGTAAGCATCTGGCATTAATTTGTCCTCCTGTTGGCGTAATGCTGAAATGAACATTTGAATATATTCTAATTATGTGTTCATTTTAAAACAATTATTCAAACATCCGGGGTTCGTCCGGGGTTTTCTGACCCTTTCCTCTGACTTCGTTGTTGTTACCTTGTGTTGTCTCCAAGGGCCAATTCCAATTCTTATCTTAACCCTCAATCTTAGTCACCCTTAAAGGGGAAGTTCAGAATTTTTGACATAGGGCCTCATTTACAAGTGAACCAAAATACTACTTATCACTGAAGACAGTTTCAACATATTTCATCCCGTTATTCTCGTTCCAGGAGGTCGCTGATGCTAATGCTAGTGGAAGTCAATAGGAATCTGCTAGCCTGTCATTAATAACAATCTTTTCCACTCCACAGAAGATCCGAGGCAAATCAGCAAGCCTACCTGTGTAAATGCTGTGTTAAACTAGTAAACTCGTGTGTTAAACTAGTAAAACTAGCCTTGTATGACAAATTTTGCATTTCATATTGAGGAACTAGTTTCTTACCAGTTTACTACCTTTGCCAGTGTATTTGGCTCATAGAGTCATGGTGACAGTTAGTTTGATAAAAAAAAAAGTTCAAAACCATCTTCAAAATGCGACATATCCCCATGCCTTTCAGAAACTGGCATGGGTCTGAATCTTTATGTAATCAGATTCCTTCATGCACGTAGCAGCAGATGACATCACTCTGCTGCCAAATACAGGAAGTAAAACTTTATAAAGTTTCTCAGCAGCAACAATCAAAATGCAACTAAATGCAGGTTAGTTTTATTAGTAACATTATTCTGTTAACACAGCATTTACACAGATAGTCTGAAGTTATAAATGATTTGCTTAGAATGTTCTGTGGAGTGGATAAGACTGTTATTAATGACAGGCTAGCAGATTCCTATTGACTTGCACTAGCATTAGCATTGGTGACCCCCTGGAACTAGAATAACGGGATGAAATATGTTGAAACCGTCTTCAGTGATGAGTAGTATTCTGGCTCACTGGAAAATGAGGCCCTATGTCAAAAATCCTGAACTTCCCCTTTAAAACCAGGTGTTAAGGGCTATTGTGTGACTTGGAAATGGGGCACCCTTAAATGCAGATACATCTTCAAACTCTGGGGGGCAGCATTGCGCCAAAGCAGCATTCAATCTGTCAATTCAGGAGAAGAAGAAGAAGAAGATACTTTATTTACGTTTATTTGCACCGTTAACCCTGCCTGTTTACGCGTCAGCCACAATCGCAGCCACCATGGACATGTTCAGCTGTCACCGCATACCACCGCTTACTGAAAGGAAAACGCCAGCTATAACAAAAATGATGTAGGTAACTATGGCTGCCAGTCAGCTGATACGTCACCTGATTGACTTTGTTGTCTACCTATCGTTGGATGCGGCTACAGGACATGACATCAGCCCCGTTGCCTTATACCATTATCGGAACAACCACGTTATACAGGGTGTTATCTTAATAAAACGACATTAGAACCGAGAAAACATGACCATTTTTCATGTTAACTTAACGAACTTAAATGATAGCAACACGGTTTGACCGCACCGGCTGCTGTTGCCAAAAGTGCCAAAAGATCATAAAATAAAAATTAATATCATGCAACAATGAGGTAACTAATCCATAACATGGGCCTAAACTAAGATGATACAATGGTTTTCCTCATATTTCTATCTCCATTAACAAAGAAAATACTTAAAGGCCTCCTTCCACTGAAAACCCGTTTAACTTGCTCCTTCTGAAATACGGAGGGTTTCCCCTTGTTTACTTACACATGCTGACTTGCTAGCGTTGCGTTCCCCCCAGTCGGCTGTGCTTCCTCATCAGAGAAACAATACGAAGAAAAGAGCGAATCAGGAACAGCCTCGCACTTCTACGTCACATTTCAAATAGCGTATCCCACGTGGGGTTTCTATCTGTCCATTGGAAGGCAGGTAACCCTCCACTACACACTAGAAGTAAAGACGGCACGACTGTAGCTTTGGAGTTGAGAAGCTAATTAGCTAACTGTTTGTTAGCATGGCGGAACAAACTTGTTTGTCGGCTCTATTTCCTGTCTGTAACAAAATAAGAGCGGAGGGCGGAGCTTCCTTCATACACTGATGGGAGGCAGCCAATCAGACGGAAATTCATGAGAAGGACCCGGAAAAGCTGCCGTTGGACCACAAGCCTCTCTTCTAGTATACAAATACAGCTGGATACTAAGATACCAGAAGGTTTTTTAAAACAGAAACGATGCAGAATGCATTCAATAATAATGGAGAACACAGAAATATTAATGACATCACCATGGAAGTACAACTTTAAGATTTGTAGCTCGCCTTCTTTGCTGCTGCATTCTGGGTAATCGTTCCTCACAAGGTGGTGTCAGAGAATCTCAGTATTGAGGATATTCAGCCTCAAACTTGCCTTAACTTAACGTTCTGAGAATCGGGACGGCACTTGGACTTGGCGGGAGTGAACGTTAAGACTGGAATTGGAATTCACCCCAAGTCTGACATTGCATGAGATGAGGAGACTCGTTACGACCCAGTTTGACTTAGAACGGTTCCAGACTGGACGTAAACACGACTTGGACCAAACGGCCGCCCACTTCTGGATTTCATATCCTCGGCAGTTTCATAAAAAGGGTTTGGAGGCTTCGGTGGTGACGCACTCGTCCTTGTTGTGTCCGACGTTGATGCTCCTGGACAGATGGCCGTGGTGTCGGGTCCCTCCGCTGACAGTGCGCATGCAAAAGCGAGCCCAAAGCTAAACCGGGTTCTGAAGAACCTGGGGTGGACTCTGAGGGGGGATGATTGGCCCCCAACTTGTACCACACTGTAACATGACGTGGAACTGATAAGGAACAGGAAGTGGAAAATAAATGAGAGAACGTGACTTCGGCGTGCCTGAGAGATTCCCGCCTGCAGGGACGGATATGATGTCCAGCTTCAGAAAGCTTCTAATCAAAGCAGCGACTCAATCATTTCCTCTGCTTTAACTTTATTAGCATTCCCTCCTCCCACTCCGCCCAACAGAAGTAGCAATTAAAAGCAGATTAGATGGCAGAGAGATTTATTCAGCGGCCTTTTGAGCGAAACAAACCCCCAAATCAACTGTTTCTACTCCAAGCCGAGATGCGTGCAGTCTCTGCTGGTGCTTTAATTGCATATAAATCTTTAAGTCTAAAAGAAAAGCTTGAGGAATGAAGTCTGGGAAAATTGCATTTGCATCATTTCTTGCGTTGGTGAGCTCAGATTTGCACATCTTTAACGGCAGTCTGCAGTTATCTTACATCTATGTGAATGTTTGGTTTTTGTCTTTGACTCATTCGTACCGTGTTTTACTGCCGTCTGTTACTGCGCTCAGAGTACGTTTCTTTCTGTTATGTACAAATTAGGGATGCACCGATTGTGAAAGTCTGGGCCGATACCGATGTTTAACATAACAACTTGGCCGATGGCCGATGTTTTCTATTTTTATTTATTCCTTCCTTTGTGCCACAGAAATTTACAGTCTTTCAGCTCCTCATCAGTTTATCCTTGAATGAGCACAAATTCAATCAGACCAATTTATGAAACAGAAACAACCTTTAATGTCACTTTGTGGTTGACATTAGTTATAACAAGCTCTTTTCTGAAAACCTTTCAAAAATCTGGGACTGATAATCACTAAAAATATGCTTCAGTATATTTCCCAACAAAATTGAGTGTTTTTAGCCTAATAAACAAAAACATACTCAATGAGAAGATTATTTTCATGGCCCAATAAAAAATATTTGGGGAGCATGAACTGCAAACTGCGTAACGCTGATCTTTTTCTGAAACGGTAAAATATTGCCACACGACCGCCGTCATCTTCGTTTCTCTACTGAGGAAAGTGTGTGGATACCTTCTATCAGTATCTTCCCCCTACCCGCCCAAAAAGAGGGGGGGGGGGTTTCTTAAGAACAGTGTTGATGACACATGTAAATCATTATATATATATATATATATATATATATATATATATATATATATATATACATACACTGCCTGGCCAAAAAAAAAGTCTCCACCTGGATGTAACTAAGCAAATAGGTCGGAGCCTCCTATTGGATAATTACATGATGGGCGATTATCTTTCATCTGCAACAAGTTATTTAACTCCAACTGGTGCAATGACTTGCTTCTCATTTCCTAAACAACCATGTGGAAAGACACATCCGTGGTCTTGGAAAAGATGTTAGTCTGTCTGAGAAGGGTCAGATCATTGGCATCAAGAGGTGAAAACATCTAAGGAGATGCAGAAACTACTAAAACTGGGTTCAGAACAGTCCAACGCATTCTGAAAAACTGGAAGGATGGTGGACCATCGTCTTCCAGGAAGAAATGTGGCCGGAAAGGCAGATAAAGTGATGCAGCATCATGCCTAGTGCTACTGTATGAGCCTGTGGGGGCAGTGTGATGATCTGGGGTTGCTGCAGTTGCTCAGGTCCAGGTTCAGCAACAGTATGAGCTCAGATAATGAGGTCAGCTGATACCTGAATATACTGAATGAGCAGGTTATTCCATCAATGGATGTTTCTTTCCTGATGGCACGGCCATATTCCAAGATGACCGTGCCAGAATTTATCGGGCTCAGATTGTGAAAGATGGTTCAGGGATCATCAGACATCATTTTCACACATGGATTGGCCCCCACAGAGTCCAGACCTGAACCCCATTGAGAATCTTTGGGATGTGCTGTGGTCAGACTCTACAATCATCATCAAGATCTTGGTGAAAAATTGATGCAACAGGATGCAAATAAATCTGGTGACATTGCAGAAGCTTCTGGAAACACAGCGAATGCTGCCGCAATCAAAGCTAAAGGCTCCAACCAAATGTTAAAGGTTTGACCTGTTTTTGATGGAGACTTTTTTTTTGGCCGGGCAGTGTATATATATATATATATATATATATATATATATATATATGTGTGTGTGTGTATATATATATATATATATATATATATATATATATATATATATATATACATATATACATATATATTTGTAGACTATATAATAATCGGCCACTGCCATCGGCGAATGTCATTTCTATTGGCCGATGGCAGTTAACAAGGCAAACATCGGCCGATACCGATGTCCAGTTGATGCATCAGTGCATCCCTAGTACAAATGTGAATTGCGTTTTGCCACAGAAAGTTTGTTCTTTGCCAAACGGATTAAGAACAATGGTGACTGGTGGACCGCTGTGCACAGTCAGATATGCTCGAAATTAGTATTAGTTAGTTGAATTTAGTTCATTCCGATGGGACTGCGTACATGTACATTGTGATGACGATACTGTGCAGCTCTGCACTGTATCGATAACATCACATCATATTACATTGTATTATATCGTATCGTGTCACATTGTATCGTATTACATCATATCGTAACATATATCGCATCGTATCACATTGTAGTGCATCATATCTTATCATACCTCATTGTATAACATCATATATCAAGTTTTGTACTATAAAACGGGGGTTTCTCATTCTTAAATGTGATTGGCTCAGCTCTAAGCTCCGTGGTAAAACAGACTGTAACCCACACGTAGATCCTGCAGACCGCAGCACAAAATATCCCTGCGCCAGCATTAACAGATGTTGCGTTGCTTAGCAACCAACTGCTCTGAGTTCAACCGACTCGTTGGATTACATTTGTTTTAAGACTTTTGTAGACTTTGTGGTGGATTTTGAAATGATTATGAAGTCAAGGAAAAATGGAAACTTTTATTCGTGATGCAGCTCGTGATTAAAAATCCTTCAGAATCGTTGTGGGTAGAAATGAGATTACACGTATGTGTGAATGGAGATTGAGATTTTTTAACGATTAATTGCGCAGCCCTACTGTACACGGAAGTGATGCAAACGTCTTCTTCTAAGAAGAAACATGGAGGAAAGCCTTCAGAGCAGCAACTGTTGCAGGTTGAAGGACATTTGCAGCTTATTAAAACATCGGACAGGGCAGCGTGATATCGTCGCTCCTCTGCAGCCATTCTGACTGTTCATGGTTCGAGAAAAAGAGTCGCCGAAGAAGACGTGTCGTAAAGTCCCGCCTCCCGCGCTGTGATTGGTCCGGTCAGTTTTGTACCGGAGTGGAGATCATTTCCCAGCGGCGGGAACCCAGACTGACCTGCCGTGTGTCTCATCACGGCGGTGGACCAGGCTGGTGGACCAGGCTGGTGGTCAGGCTGGTGGACCAGGCTGGTGGTCAGGCTGGTGATCCAGGCTGGTGGTCCAGGCTGGTGGACCAGGCTGGTGGTCAGGCTGGTGGACCAGGCTTGTGGACCAGGCTGGTGGACCAGGCTGGTGGTCAGGCTGGTGGACCAGGCTGGTGGTCAGGCTGGTGGACCAGGCTGGTGGACCAGGCTGGTGGACCAGGCTTGCTCTCATCAGCCTGCTGCTGAGTGGAAAGCAGATGGAAATACCGCACAAAGATGGAAACTAGAAGCGACCGCGTCGGCGTGTGGTCACGCTGAGAACCGCTGAACGTAGCGTGTGTGTTTACAGGAACAATCCACGGGGGCTTTTAAACCAGCGCAATTATAACAGGCTGCTGATAGAAATCAGTGCAGACGTGATATTTAAGTCCCCACGAGTTCATTTCTCCTCTGGCTGGAGACGAATGGAAGCAGGGTTCCCCGGAACGAAGGAAAACATGTCAAAACAGGTGCAGGAGCAGCGATCAGCCATGTTTGCACACTTTTAGCTGAGCTTGAATTCCTCCCTGAACACCTCTGGTTTCCTCCCACCCAACATGAAGCACACCCGCAGCCTCACACGTGATTTCTAAAGAGGAAACTGAGACGAACCCCCGAAGCAGCTGCATGTTTTAACATAAACGTGACGTGTTTGAGCAGAAACGAGGCTGTACGCCGGGAGAACGTTGGGATGTGCATGTAGGATTCATTTAAATATGGAGATGTTAAAGCTGCAGTCTATGAGGCCACGAAGCGAAACAAATGATCGGCGTTTGCTTTGTGATGTGCGTTTGTGCTCTGTGAAAGTAAATCAGTGTTTACTGGATCATCGGAGGAAAAAGCAGCAGCCTTGTTTGTGAAATGACTGCGTTTTTATGCTAATGTGTGTACATGTGAGTGTACGAACGCTGATCAGCCGTAACGTGGAAGCCGGTTTCCTCTCATGCAGTCAGAACAGCTCGGACCTGTGAGGGTGTCACGACTGGGTATAAAAGCAGCATCCAGCAAAGGTTCAGTCTTTTCATCAGGAATGGCTCACTTTGGTCCAAACTCCATCAGATAAGAGCTTGCAGAGAACTTCGGTCCTTCAGGATGTTGGGAAAGATTTCTGGCTTGTGGAAAAATCTCAATCGGTGTCCATGGAGGACTTCATCATTGTGGAGCTACATTCTCACATGCTTCCATAAAGGTGGACAGGTTCCATTTCTTCACATGTATATGACCAGAATAAACATTTACAGCAGAAATAAACATTTGCAGCAGAAATAAACATTTACAACAGAAATAAACATGTTTACAGCAGAAATAAACAATTACAGTAGAAATAAACATGTTTACAGCAGAAATAAACATTTACAACAGAAATAAACATGTTTACAGAAGAAAAAAACATTTACAGCAGAAATAAACATGTTTACAGCAGAAATAAACATTTACAGCAGAGATAAACATGTTTACAGCAGAAATAAACATTTACAGCAGAGATAAACATTTACAGCAGAAATAAACATGTTTATAGCAGAAATAAACATTTACAGCAGAAATAAACATGTTTACAGCAGAAATAAACATTTACAGCAGAAATAAACATGTTTACAGCAGAAATAAACATATACAACAGAAATAAACATGTTTACAGAAGAAATAAACATTTACAGTAGAAATAAACATGTTTACAGCAGAAACAAACATTTACAACTTAAATAAACATGTTTACAGCAGAAATAAACATTTACAGCAGAAATAAACATGTTTACAGCAGAAATAAACATAAACAACAGAAATAAACATGTTTACAGCAGAAATAAACATGTTTACAGCAGAAATAAACATTTACAACAGAAATAAACATGTTTACGGAAGAAATAAACATTCACTGCAGAAATAAACATGTTTACAGCAGAAATAAACAATTATAGTAGAAATAAACATGTTTACAGCAGAAATAAACATTTACAGCAGAAATAAACATGTTTACAGCAGAAATAAACATTTACAGCAGAAATAAACATGTTTACAGCAGAAATAAACATTTACAGCAGAAATAAACATGTTTACAGCAGAAATAAACATTCACAGCAGAAATAAACATGTTTACAGCAGAAATAAACATTCACAGCAGAAATTAACATGTTTACAGCAGAATAAACATGTTTACAACAGAAATAAATATGTTTAACGCTGAAACAAACATGTTTCCATCCTGGTTCAAACATTTTAGGTTTAATAGGTCAAGTTTACCTTCATGCCAACTGTGAGGGGGGTGATTTTTTTTATAACTCATCTGTTTAGATGTTATTTAACCTTGAAATTACACATAATCAGGGGCGTGTCCTTTTTCATTGACAGGCAGCAGACCGGGTGGCGGTTTTAGCCATAGAGGCTAACAGTTAGCTCCCTGCTAGCTCCCAAGAAGGCCTCAGCTTGTAGCAGAGTTGCACAACGGTGGTTTTTAGCTGTTACCAGCATGTCTGTGCATGTTTGACCTTTAAACCATCTATCTTCCTTCGTTCTTGTTCACTTCAGAATCGCTCGGTTAGCATTAGCTTATCTGTCAATCATTTGCCCTACGGATCGGAGCGGCCCTGTCTTTGCCCATTTAAGTATTCTCCTGGAGTGATGACACATCAACATCACACGGCCCAGGTCCCCTCTGATCCCCGGTCCCCTCAGACCCCAGGTCCCCTCAGACCCCAGGTCCCCTCTGACCCCAGGTCCCCTCAGACCCCAGGTCCTCTCAGACCCCAGGTCCACTCAGACCCCAGGTCCTCTCAGACCCCAGGTCCTCTCTGACCCCAGGTCCTCTCAGACCCCAGGTCCCCTCTGACCCCAGGTCCCCTCAGACCCCAGGTCCTCTCAGACCCCAGGTCCACTCAGACCCCAGGTCCACTCAGACCCCAGGTCCTCTCAGACCCCAGGTCCTCTCAGACCCCAGGTCCCCTCAGACCCCAGGTCCTCTCTGACCCCAGGTCCCCTCTGACCCCAGGTCCCCTCTGACCCCAGGTCCTCTCTGACCCCAGGTCCCCTCAGACCGCAGGTCTCCTCTGACCCCAGGTCCCCTCTGACCCCAGGTCCCCTCAGACCCCAGGTCCCCTCAGACCGCAGGTCCCCTCTGACCCCAGGTCCCCTCTGACCCCAGGTCCCCTCTGACCACAGGTCTCCTCTGACCCCAGGTCCTCTCTGACCCCAGGTCTCCTCTGACCCCAGGTCCCCTCAGACCCCAGGTCCCCTCAGACCGCAGGTCCCCTCAGACCCCAGGTCCTCCCAGACCCCAGGTCCCCTCTGACCCCAGGTCCCCTCAGACCCCAGGTCCCCTCAGACCGCAGGTCCCCTCAGACCCCAGGTCCTCCCAGACCCCAGGTCCACTCAGACCCCAGGTCCTCTCAAACCCCAGGTCCTCTCTGACCCCAGGTCCCCTCTGACCCCAGGTCCCCTCAGACCCCAGGTCCCCTCAGACCCCAGGTCCTCTCAAACCCCAGGTCCCCTCAGACCGCAGGTCCCCTCTGACCCCAGGTCCCCTCTGACCACAGGTCTCCTCTGACCCCAGGTCCTCTCTGACCCCAGGTCTCCTCTGACCCCAGGTCCCCTCAGACCCCAGGTCCCCTCAGACCGCAGGTCCCCTCAGACCCCAGGTCCTCCCAGACCCCAGGTCCCCTCTGACCCCAGGTCCCCTCTGACCCCAGGTCCCCTCTGACCCCAGGTCCCCTCAGACCCCAGGTCCCCTCAGACCGCAGGTCCCCTCAGACCCCAGGTCCTCCCAGACCCCAGGTCCTCTCTGACCCCAGGTCCCCTCTGACCCCAGGTCCCCTCTGACCCCAGGTCCCCTCAGACCCCAGGTCCCCTCAGACCCCAGGTCCTCTCAAACCCCAGGTCCCCTCTGACCCCAGGTCCTCCCAGACCCCAGGTCCCCTCTGACCCCAGGTCCCCTCTGACCCTAGGTCCCCTCTGACCCCAGGTCCTCTCAGACCCTAGGTCCCCTCAGACCCCAGGTCCCCTCTGACCCCAGGTCCTCTCAGACCCCAGGTCCCCTCTGACCCCAGGTCCTCTCAGACCCCAGGTCCTCTCAGAGCTGCTACAGCTTCCTCAGAGGACTCTGGTGGATCCAGCTGCCCCCTTGTGGCCGTGCAGGTGTCTGCAGATGCTCTCTGAGGTGCTGATCAGAGGAACTGAGGAGAAGGAAGCTGATGAAGAGGAAGATGATGAAGACCTGGTCTCTACATGAGATCTAAATGAATTTCCACTTCCACGCTCGCAGCTTAAATGTTGGACCTGAACGTGATTCATGTTTCATCAGAACGTCGTAGAAAATCTAACAGCAGCCAGAGAACGTTCCTCTGGAATACAACCCCATCCTCATCCTCCATCTTCATCCCCATCCCCATCCTCATCCTCCATCTTCATCCCCATCCTCATCCTCCATCTTCATCCCCATCCTCATCCTCTATGTTCATCCCCCATCCTCATCCTCTATCTTCATCCCCATCCTCATCCTCTATCTTCATCCCCATCCTCATCCTCCATCTTCATCCCCATCCTCATCCTCCATCTTCATCCCCCATCCTCATCCTCTATCTTCATCCCCATCCTCATCCTCATTCCTATCCTCATCCTCCATCTTCATCTCCCTTATATAAGACTGTGTGTATTTTTTTAGCCATCAACATGAGGACCGTTGTGTGTGTTTAACTAACAAAGTGAGGACATTAAGCCAAAGAAAAAAACATTTCTGAGGGTCAAGATTTGATTTTAGAGTTCAGGTTACAGTCAGGTTCAGGTTCAGGTTCAGGTTACAGGGCAGGTTCAGGTTCAGGTTCAGGTTCGTCGTTCTCGTTCAGGTTCAGGTTCAGGTTACAGTCAGGTTCAGGTTCAGGTTAGTTACAGTCAGGTTCAGGTTCAGGTTCAGGTTACAGTCAGGTTCAGGTTCAGGTTCAGGTTAGGGACTAGAGTTAGGTTTAGGTTTAGGTTCAGGTTCAGGTTTAGGTTTAGGTTTAGGTTTAGGTTCAGGTCCAGGTTCAGGTTCAGGTTCAGGTCCAGGTTCAGGTTCAGGTTAGGACTAGAGTTAGGTTTAGGTTCAGGTTTAGGTTCAGGTTCGGGTTCAGGTTCAGGTTTAGGTTCAGGTTCAGGTTCAGGTCCAGGTTCAGGTTCAGGTTCAGGTTAGGACTAGAGTTAGGTTTAGGTTCAGGTTTAGGTTCAGGTTCGGGTTCAGGTTCAGGTTCAGGTTCAGGTTCAGGTTACAGTCAGGTTCAGGTTCAGGTTCAGGTTAGGACTAGAGTTAGGTTTAGGTTCAGGTTTAGGTTCAGGTTCGGGTTCAGGTTCAGGTTTAGGTTCAGGTTCGGGTTCAGGTTCAGGTTCAGGTTCAGGTATAGGTTCAGGTTCAGGTTCAGGTTACAGTCAGGTTCAGGTTCAGGTTCAGGTTACAGTCAGGTTCAGGTTCAGGTTTAGGTTTAGGTTCAGGTTCAGGTATAGGTTCAGGTTCAGGTTCAGGTTACAGTCAGGTTCAGGTTCAGGTTTAGGTTCAGGTTCAGGTTAGGACTAGAGTTAGGTTTAGGTTTAGGTTCAGGTTCAGGTTTAGGTTCAGATTCAGGTTCAGGTTTAGGTTCAGGTTCAGGTTCAGGTTAGGACTAGAGTTAGGTTTAGGTAATCGGTTGTGGTGGTTAGGGTTAGTTATGGGGACAGGGAACGCATTATGTCAATGAATGTCCTCACTAAGACAGAAGTACAAGGATGTGTGTGTGTGTGTTATTGCTACTTCATAACGACAACTTCATTGATCAATAAATCTTTTCTAAACGATGCTGATTGGAGACACAGCTGTGTGTGTGTGCATGTGTGTGCGTGTGTGTGTGTGTGTGTGCATATATGTGTGTGTGTGTGTGTGTGTATGTGTGTGTGTGTGTGTGTGTGTGTGCATGTGTGTGTGTGTGTGTGTGCATGTGTGTGTGCGTGCGTGTGTGCATGTGCGTGTGTGTGTGTGTGCATGTGTGTGTGCGTGCGTGTGTGCATGTGCGTGTGTGTGTGTGCGTGTGTGCATATGTGTGTGTGTGTGTGTGTGTGTGTGTGTGTGTGTGTGTGTGTGTAGGAGGCAGATCTGCTGCAGAGCTCAGCTTCATTGTTCTCTGTTCACTGCTCTTCGTCCTCCTCCTCATCTTCTCCCTCTTCTTTGTCCACTTCCTCTTCTTCCTCTTTTTCCTTTCCTCTTTCCTCAGTCTCTCGTTTGTCTCTCTTCTCTTTCTTTCGTCCATCTCTCTGTTTCTCCATTTTTCTTTCTTTCTCTTCTATCTGGGTTTTTCATCCCTCGTTCCCTCAGCTCTGTTCTTTCCTCCATCCTCCAACTTCTCCTTTGTGATCTCTCCTTCCTCTCCTCGTTTCTTCCTTTTCTTCACCTCTCCTGTCTTTCTTTCCTTTGTCTCATTCAGCTTTTTCTCCTCTTTTTTTTCCTCCTCATATCCTCCTCTTTTCTCTTTTCTTCTCTTTCTTCATTCCTCTTCCTGAATTTCATTGTTCTTTGTTCAATTTGTCCTCTATTTTAGTCTTTTCCTCTATTTTTTTTCCTTTTTCATTTGTTTCTCATCTCTCTGTTTTGTTCTCTACCATCCCTCTTTCTTCTTCACATCTTTTGCTTTTATTTTTCTCGCCTTTCTTCTTTTCCTCTATTTCCTTCCTCTATCCTCATTCATCAGGTCTTTTTAATTTCCCCTTTTATTTGTACTCATCTCTCTTTTTCTCTCTTTTTATTCTTTTTCCTGTTGTCTCGTTTTTTCTTTCTTTTCATCATTTCTGTCAGCTTTCATCCCTCTTTCTTTTAGTTGCTTTCATCTGACTTTTTCTAATCTTTCATCTCATTACTTCTTTCTGTCATGTCCTCTTTTCTCTCCCAATTCTTTCTTTCTTTCTTTCTTTCTTTCTTTCTTTCTTTCTTTCTTTCTTTCTTTCTTTCTTTCTTTCTTTCCTTTTGTCCTCTTTGCTGTTTTGTTGTCTCTCTTATCCTCCTCTCTCTCCTCCTCCACCATCCTGTCCTCCGGCTGGTCCCTTCCCTCCTTCCCTGCGACCGTGTCGTTTATGGAAGCTCCGATCATTTAACAGCTCGCATCTCCAACAAACGATAAACACAATCAGCGAGTAAACAAACACACCTGTAAACAACCCTGGTGTTTCCTCTTCATCAGATCATCATCATCATCATCAGTGTGTCGGCTGTGATTGGACGCAACAGGACGACAGAAGGAAGAAGAGCAGAGCGATGATGTGAAAGAGGGAGGGATGAGAACAGTGAGGAGAAGAAAGAGATTCTTCACGTTTCAGCTTCAGACTGAACAGATAAACAGATGAACACAAACAGGAATATTTAGTTTTTCTTTTGTTTGAAATATTTGAATTTGAATCATTTGACAGGTTTAGATGTGACTTCTACCTGCAGGAGTTGATGTGTGATGTCAGAGAGATTTCTGCATCATCCAAGACGGATTTTATCCTCCGACGGCAGAAACACCCGTCAGTTCAACTTCCTGATACCAGGAAACATCTGCTGCTTCGGATCAGCTTCTACACGTCCAGCATATGGAAACATGGAAGATCCTGGAAGTCCGGGCCCGTGGGAGAGGGGCAGTGATGTCACACACGTGACCTCATAAAGGGAGAACGCCTCAAAGTTGCACCGTTATTGATAAATACTGAAACCAACACGGTTCTTTTTTTCCATAATTGGGAAACACTAGATATTCTGATATTTGTTTTCATAAGTCTCCCGTATGTTATGAAAGTACAGTTCTATGTGAAAGTGTTTCCTCCTTCCTGATTTCTTACTTTATTGCATGTTTGTCGCACTTATATGTTTCAGATCATCAAACAATTTTAAATGTGAGACAAAGATAACACAAGTAACCACAAAATGCAGTTTTTAAATGAAGATTTTTATCAGTAAGGGGGAAAATCCAAACCTCAATGTCCCTGTGTGAGAAAGTGATCTTCCCCTAAACCTAATAACTGGTTGTTCCACCTTAGCAGCAACAACTGCATCAAGTGTTTGTGATAACTGGCAGTGAGTCTTCTACAGCGCTGTGGAGGAATTTTGTTCCACTCATCTTTGCAGAATTGTTGTAATTCAGCCACATTGGAGGCTTTTCCAGCATGAACCGCCTTTTTAAGCTCATGCCACAGCATCTCAATGGGATTCAGGTGGGGGCTTTGACTAGGCCACTCCAAAGTCTTCATGTTGTTGTTCTTAAGCCATTCAGAGGTGGACTTGCTGGTGTGTTCTGGATCATTGTTCTGCTGCAGAACCCAAGTGCGCTTCAGCTTGAGGTCACCAACAGATGGCCGGACGTTCTCCTTCAGGATTTTTTGGTAGAAGCAGAATTCATGGTTCCATTTACCACAGCAAGTCTTCCAGGTCCTGAAGCAGCTAAACAGCCCCAGACCATCACACTACCACCACCATATTTTACTGTTGCTATGATGTTCCTTTTCTGAAATGCCGTGTTACTTTTACGCCAGATGTAATGGGACCTCCACCTTCCAGAAAGTTCCACTTTTGTCTCGTCAGTCCACAGAGTATTTTCCCAAAAGTCTTGGGGATCATCAAGATGCTTTCTGGCTAAACTGAGACGAGCCTTTATGTTCTTTTTGCTCAGCAGTGGTTTTGGTCTTGGAACTCTGCCATGCAGCCATTTTTGCCCCCAGTCTCTTTCTGATGGGGGAGTCATGAACACTGACCTTCATTGAGGCAAGTGAGGCCTGCAGTTCTTGGATGTTGTTCTGGGGTCTTTTGTGACCTCTTGGATGAGTCATCGCTGTGCTCTTGGGGTCATTTTGGTCGGCCGGCCCCTCCTGGGAAGGTTCACCACTGTTCCATGTTTTCACCATTTGTGGATAATGGTTCTCACTGTGGTTCTCTGGAGTCCCAAAGCTTTAGAAATGGCTTTGGAACCTTTTCCAGACTGATAGATCTCAATGACTTTGTTTCTCATTTGTTCCTGAATTTCTTTGGATGGCAGCATGATGTCTAGCTTTGGAGGATCTTTTGGTCTACTTCACTTTGTCAGGCAGGTCCTATTTAAGGGATTTCTGATGGAGAACAGGTGTGGCAGTAATCAGGCCTGATGTGGATAGAGAAACTGAACTCAGCTTTCCAAAGATGATAAACCACAGTTACTTTATGTTTAACAGGGGGCCATGGGGGTTTGGATTTTCCCCCCTTACTAATAAAAATCTTCATTTAAAAACTGCATTTTGTGTTTGCTTGTGTTATCTTTATCTCGCATTCAAATTTGTTTGATCTGAAACACATAGGTAGGTGTGACAAACATGCAAAAAAAAAAAAAAAAAGAAATCAGGAAGGGGGCAAACACTTTTTCACACAACTGGACTGTATATGTTGGTTTTTAGAAATAAAATCTGCATCTTTGTTCGGCCCAATTATGACCTACATCTGCAGGAGGAAATCAGAAACCAACATCCAGGCCAGCAGTTCCCGTCTAGTCCACACCAGTTTAGACGGGCTCTGGTCGTTTCACCGTGGGTGGGTTCTAGAACAAAAGTCTGTCATCTACACTGACTTTATGGTTGGATTATAATGTAGTATAGTAATGCAGTAATCCTACATGCATCCGTACCAGGCAGCTCTTCACATTTCAGGGTCTTAAAATGTTCCTTCGCTGCTTCACCAGCCAGAGTGAAAAGTTTCACTTCAGCCGACGTTTTTCTGCTTTTGCCAGTAATTTCGCACCTTGATAGATTTTATGTTCTTGACTTTAATGATGATAAAACACTTCATGTGCTTCACAGCAGCGTTTTGATTTCCTTTGTTCTCCACCGCGAGTCGTCCTATATGAGCCGAGCATTTTCCAAGTTAATCAATTATTGGAAAAATTCTCTCTTCTTTGTGTGATTGATTCTTGATTCCCTGCAACAGCAGCTGCTGCAGGGACTGAAACCAATCCCACGTCGCTTCACCTCCCAGTTGTTGATGGAAATATCTCCCAATAGAAACGAGAAACCTCGACAGGAACGGTTTGCTTCAGCGGATTTCAGTCGTGCGCGGACGAGGCGGCGCTGGTGAGCTGAGCCTCTCACCTGTCTGGGCAGTTTGTGGTGGGAAGTTTTGGCGGATGAAAGGCAGCATCAGATGAGCTGCGCTCTCTCAGCCTGTAGCATGTGAAGCTCTGACCTGAGCCTGAACTCTGCCGTGACATTTGCAAGGCATTTATCCCGCTGTGCGTGTGCACACGCTCCCTGGAGGGAAAGCGCACACATGCTCCGGAGTTCATCAGTTCAGAAATTGAGGTTTTGCTGTCGCTCTTTCAGGTTTAACATCTGTCTGAGTCTTTGAAGTGAACGCGAGTGAGAACAGAATTATCTTCATGTGGACGGAAGTCCTGATAAAGCCGCAGAGCAGCGTTCCAGATAATCGGAGCGAGAGCGTCGTACGGAAAATGAGGTTATGAGCCCAGATTGTCTAACCTGACTCCCGCCACCTGGTATTTGCAATACCATCTGGGGAGGGAGTTAACCCGATGTCATTTCAAATTAGTCTTTTTTTTCTAAAACTCTTGCATGTGATTGGATAGAAGATCTGTCCGTCATCTTGACTGACACGCTACTTCAGCCACTCACGTTGAACCGAATGACGCAACCCGTGACGCAACTCAGAGCGACACCAGAGCCACCACGCATAGAGGATCGAGTTATCAAAACATGTTATCAAGCTCAAAAAGCTTCAGTCAAACAACATGGCGGCGGCGGCGACAGCTAGTACGAGCGGTGTACAGTCTGTGAACGACTTTTGTCGAATGTGCAAAGAAAACCTCCGGATAAAAGGCAACATAACGCCAAAACGCCGCCCATCCTTCAAAAGTCCCACCCGCGATTAGTGATTGGCTCCTATTATTCTCTAACCAGACGAAATCACCTATAACTGTCGCCTTACTCAGATGGAGTGCGTGAAGAAAGGGAACGCCCCCGCGTGTACTTGTTGAACGCACCCAGATGATGTAAATCAGGTTACAGATTGTCCGCTGATGCAGAGAAGTACTGCAGACTCCTGCAGCGTAGCAGAGATCCAGACAGAAACAGGTTCACGTCTAGGTGTTTGGTCAGTAACTAGTTGGTTGGTCAGCAATAAACAGTTTGGTCCATAACTAGCTGTTTGGTCAGTAACTAACAATTTGGTCAGTAACTACCTGGTTGGTCAGCAATAAACAGTTTGGTCCATAACTAGCTGTTTGGTCAGTAACTAACGATTTGGTCCATAACTAGCAGTTTGGTCTATAATTAGCGGTTTGGTCCATAACTAGCAGTTTGGGCTATAACTTGCGGTTTGGTCTATAACTAGCGGTTTGGTCCATAACTAGCAGTTTGGTCTATAATTAGCGGTTTGGTCCATAACTAGCAGTTTGGGCTATAACTTGCGGTTTGGTCTATAACTAGCGGTTTGGTCCATAACTAGCAGTTTGGGCTATAACTTGCGGTTTGGTCTATAACTAGCGGTTTGGTCCATAACTAGCGGTTTGGTCTATAATTAGCGGTTTGGTCCATAACTAGCAGTTTGGTCAGTAACTAACAATTTGGTCCATAACTAGCAGTTTGGTCTATAACTAGTGGTTTGGTCCATAACTAGCAGTTTGGTCTATAACTAGCGGTTTGGTCCATAACTAGCAGTTTGGTCAGTAACTAGCAGTTTGGTCCATAACTAACAGTTTGGTCCATAACTAGCAGTTTGGTCAGTAACTAACAATTTGGTCCATAACTAGCAGTTTGGTCTATAACTAGTGGTTTGGTCCATAACTAGCGGTTTGGTCCATAACTAGCAGTTTGGTCAGTAACTAACAATTTGGTCCATAACTAGCGGTTTGGTCCGTAACTAGCGGTTTGGTCCGTAACTAGCAGTTTGGTCCATAACTAGCGGTTTGGTCCGTAACTAGCGGTTTGGTCCATAACTAGCGGTTTGGTCCATAACTAGCAGTTTGGTCAGTAACTAACAATTTGGTCCATAACTAGCGGTTTGGTCCATAACTAGCGGTTTGGTCCATAACTAGCAGTTTGGTCAGTAACTAACAATTTGGTCCATAACTAGCGGTTTGGTCCGTAACTAGCGGTTTGGTCCATAACTAGCGGTTTGGTCCGTAACTAGCGGTTTGGTCCATAACTAGCGGTTTGGTCCATAACTAGCAGTTTGGTCAGTAACTAACAATTTGGTCCATAACTAGCGGTTTGGTCCATAACTAGCGGTTTGGTCCATAACTAGCAGTTTGGTCAGTAACTAACAATTTGGTCCATAACTAGCGGTTTGGTCCGTAACTAGCGGTTTGGTCCATAACTAGCGGTTTGGTCCGTAACTAGCGGTTTGGTCCGTAACTAGCGGCTTGGTCCATAACTAGCGGTTTTGGTCTATAACTAGCGGTTATGGTAACCTGGTCCAGTGAAGGACACGTGAACATCTTCCTGCGTTTGTCCGTTCTCAGCCGGCTGCATGCAGACATTTTCTGAGCATCAGAGACGTGTTTCATGTCCGTTTGCAGCTTTGGCAGAAATGGCAGCTGCTACCCATAATGCAGTGCACCGTAGCGCTGTTGCCAACCTCCTGTTGAGCTTCTGATATTTCATTCAGTGATCTTATCAGCTGGTTTTTGCAGTAAAACAACCCTGATGATAAACTCTGACTCTTTCAGGTGTGGAGGCGGAGCTTCTGTGTCCAGCCGCTCCATTGGTTGTTCGGAGACTCGCGGAGGCCATCGAGAAGCACGGTGAGTTGCTAGCTGCTGAGAAAGACTCCAGAAGATGGAGATTCAGAGTTTTATGTGACAGATTTCTACAAAATCCACATCGTTGAAGAGAAACTTCAAAGCTTCTAAAACCAAAAAACGTGTGACTTTGATTTAATCCAGAGCCCTTCATCGTATTAGCAGTGAAGCTACGCTAACGCAGAAGCATTCACCTCCTTTGAAGCTCTGAATGAAAACCTGGAGCTGCCAGTTTCCATTAAAGTGATTTGATTAATTCAGTTTAACGCACCTGCGTAGAGTCTGTCACACCGTCTGGGTTCATATATACCGTACATTTCGAAAAGACGAACACATCACCATGAAAGCAGCAAAATGAGGACAAAACATATATGTTTGTGTGTATATATATAAAACTTATTTGATTCGATAATGGTGTCAAAAATACATCTAACAAAAGCAACAAAACGTTTTCCCCCAACTTTCAAATAACAGAGTTCACCAGTGCCTGAACCAAAAAGGTCCATAAAAGTCCACAAAAACGTGTCAATATTCCTCCATACTGCTCGTCCAATGTAATCCAAGTGTCCTGAGTGGGTAGCGTCCAGCATTTACTGGAAACCATCATTTCGTAGATTTTTAGAGCCTAAACAGAACTTTATTGCCGTTTCTGTTTGTGCGTTCGTGCGCATTCATGACACTACGGAAGCTGCAGCGTTCAGCGCCTACTCTGCCGATAATGCAAGCATAGAAGAAGAAATTTGCTGTTTACATTGTGCTAAGAGGGACAGAGCTGCGGAAAAACACAAGAGGGGCTGGATATTGATTTAAAACAAAGAAAGAAAGAAAAAGAGAACGCGAACGTTTCTACAGCTGTAGAAACTGTAGCGACACTCAGAGGCGACGCTGGAAACTGTTAGAAGAAATTTCAGAAGAAAGTCCATGCATCTTTGTACATGAGGCCCCTGGTCACCTAACGGTCTGGAAGGGCTCCTGGTTTCTGGCGCGTCGGCAGGTATCAGTGAGCACGTCATCCTGACCCTCCGGCTGAAGTGCTGACCTCCTGCCTCCTCTGCAGGTCTGAGCAGCGAGTCTCTGTACGGAGCCCCTCCAGCCTCCGGCGGACCAGCAGAGCTCCGGCAGGCGCTGGATTCAGGTCGGTGGATTATTTCATGAATCTAATGTGGATTTAAGACTTCTTCTGAAATGAAACCTGCATGTTAGAGAAGGAAAACCCCTAAAACATGCAGGCCAGGAGGTCCCGATGAGCCGGGATGAGAAACACGGCATACGTATCAGGAATCTGAGAGAGAAAGCAGAGTCCATGATGTCATGAGACATGGTTCCTTCCATCAACACTGTCATAAAACACCCACACGACTGCACGTGAACGACTGCACATGAACGACTGCACGTGAACGACTGCACATGAAGCGATGCACATGAACGGCTGCACATGAATGGATGCACATGAATGGATGCACATGAACGACTGCACATGAACGGCTGCACATGAACGACTGCACTTGAAACGATGCATATAAATGGTTGCACATGACAACTACTGCACATGAACGGTTGCACATGAAGCGATGCACATGAATGGATGCACATGAACTGTTGCACATGAACGGCTGCACATGAACGACTGCACATGAATGGATGCACATGAACGGCTGCACATGAACGACTGCACATGAATGGATGCACATGAACGGCTGCACATTAAACGACTGCACATGAACGGCTGCACATGGACTGCACATGAATGGATGCACATGAATGGATGCACATGAACGGCTGCACATGAACGACTGCACATGAACGGCTGCACATGGACTGCACATGAATGGATGCACATGAACGACTGCACATGAATGGATGCACATGAACGACTGCACATGAATGGATGCACATGAACGACTGCACATGAATGGATGCACATGAACGGCTGCACATTAAACGACTGCACATGAACGGCTGCACATGGACTGCACATGAATGGATGCACATGAATGGATGCACATGAACGACTGCACATGAATGGATGCACATGAACGGCTGCACACGAATGGATGCACATGAACGACTGCACATGAATGGATGCACATGAACGGCTGCACATGAATGGATGCACATGAACGGCTGCACATGAATGGATGCACATGAACGGCTGCACATGAACGACTGCACATGAACGACTGCACATGAATGGATGCACATGAATGGATGCACACGAACAACTGCACATGAACGGCTGCACATGAATGGATGCACATGAACGGCTGCACATGAATGGATGCACATGAATGGATGCACATGAAGGACTGCACATGAACGGCTGCACATGAATGGATGCACATGAACGACTGCACATGAACGACTGCACATGAACGACTGCACATGAATGGATGCACATGAATGGATGCACACGAACAACTGCACATGAACGGCTGCACATGAACGGCTGCACATGAACGACTGCACATGAACGGCTGCACATGAACGGCTGCACATGAATGGATGCACATGAACGGCTGCACATGAACGGCTGCACATGAACGGCTGCACATGAACGGCTGCACATGAACGGCTGCACATGAACGGCTGCACATGAACGACTGCACATGAACGGATGCACATGAACGGCTGCACATGAACGACTGCACATGAACGGATGCACATGAACGGATGCACATGAACGGCTGCACATGAACGGCTGCACATGAATGGATGCACATGAACGACTGCACATGAACGGATGCACATGAACGGCTGCACATGAACGACTGCACATGAACGACTGCACATGAATGGATGCACATGAACGACTGCACATGAACGGATGCACATGAACGGCTGCACATGAACGGCTGCACATGAACGGCTGCAGCCTGCTGGGATGTTATCGTGCAGCTCTGGAATGCAGAAGCAGGGAAACAGATGTCATCAGGCTAAAAAGTTGGAGTTGCTGAAGTTCAGGTTTGGTGCCACCAGAGAGAGCTCTGACTCTGCTGTCTGTTTTTGGAGGAAGAGGAGGGAACTTCCAAAATCCGACTGAGCCCTGCTCTCAGTGGAGGAACGAGGAGGGATGGAGGAACAGTAAACTTTCATTCCACCTCATAAATCATCTCTGCTCCCAGCACTGTTTCATGTATTGATGTGAGGAAACTCCACCGGCCGGTTTTACGGCCGTCCTGCATCCTGAGTGTCGCATCGAGCCTCTAACTCTCAGGAACATCACCCAAACATCACTCACGTTTTGGTCGATAAAACATGGAGGAAATGTCAAAAACGTGTCATCAGCTCTTTAAAGCATCGCACGGTTCTGCTCCCCATTATCTCTGAGTTACTGTCCCCCCACGTCCCACCAGATCTCCGAGATCTTCCTCTTTATCCGTCCTGGAAGTACCGAGACGCAGGTGCAATTCCAGGGGTGCTGGGCTGTCTCTGCTGCTGCCCCCCCCCCCCAAACTCAGATCAACACAGTCCATAATGCCTTTTAAAACCATGCTCAGATCCCAGGTCTTTCCTTAATCTTCTTTCTCCTCATTGTTTTTATTCTTCTTCTCTTTTTAATCAGGTCTCGTGTTTATATGATGTCATGAAAAGCACTTTGGGCTCCAGTTGGATGTAGAAATTTGTGCTACATAAATGAAATGAAATGATTCACCATCCTGCTTCATGTTGTTTTTATTTCAAGATGTTTTCTGAAATATTATTGTTTTGAATTATAACTATTTGTAATTGTAAACTGTGACGTAATGCAGATTTTCACGCGTTTTTTACACGAAGATTAACTAAATGTTTCCTAAAAATGTAAAGTTCACTGTATTGCATATGAATACAGGATTCCTTTTAGAAGACATGAATCCCACACGCACACACACGCGTGCACACACATGCACACACACACATGCACACACACCTGGCCTCCATGGACAGCAGTGGGGGGTCAGCGTGGAGCCTGAGACGTGCGCACATCCCAGTAACGGACTAAAAGGAGCTGACATGCGAGGACTCGCAGGAATGTAGCATGCAGGCTTGACACGCACGCCCACGTATATGCTGAGACATAAAGAGGGCTGCTGGGGAGAAATCCCACGCACGTTCCGCTGCAGAAGCCAGAGGAATGCCGGCGCTGACGTCCCGCGGCCACCCGGCTTCGTGCAGGAGCAGCGCTCTGACACGTTCTATGGAAGATGTATGAAAAGCTGCAGATCCGTGCTGAGGTGACGCAAACGCACACAAAGGAGATGCTGCAGGGAGGCAGAGGTGGCGAGAAAACCTAGAAAGAGAGGACTGTCTGTTCATGTTAACCCCTCTGACACACACACACACACACACATGCACACACATACACACACACACACACACACACACACACACACAACAAGACCTGGTTCTTCAGGCTCAGAAAACTCTAAATATTTCAGATATGATGCAGCCAGACCTGCCGTATATTTGAAAATATTTGGGACAAAAAAGATTTCATGATTTCATGATATGATTTTTGTCTTTTAAAACTATTTTTATTTCATTTACATGATTTTATTTCTTTAAAGGAGCCGCTCAGTCACTCTGCTTTTAAAAACCTCAGAATCTTTAGTCCTTTCCATCAAAATGACACTTGTGTGTATCTACCTACTTACCTACCTACCGACCGACCTACCGACCTACCTACCAACATACCTACCTACCTACCAATCTACATACCTGCCGACCCACCGACCTACCAATCTACATACCTACCGACCTACCTACCAACATACCTACCTACCTACTTACCAACCGACCTACCGACCTACCTACCAACATACCTACCTACCTACTTACCAACCGACCTACCGACCTACCTACCAACATACCTACCTACCTACTTACCAACCGATCTACCGACCTACCTACCGACATACCTACCTACCTTCCAATCTACATACCTACCTACCGACCTACCGACATACCTACCTACCTACCAATCTACATAACTACCTACCTGCCTACCGACCTACCTACTTACCAACCGACCTCCCGATCTACCGACCTACCTACCGACCGACCTACCGACATACCTACCTACCTTCCAATCTACATACCTACCTACCGACCTACCTACCAACATACCTACCTACCTACCAATCTACATACCTACCGACCGACCTACCAACATACCTACCTACCTACCAATCTACATACCTACCGACCGACCTACCAACATACCTACCTACCTACCAATCTACATACCTACCGACCGACCTACCGACATACCTACCTACCCACCAATCTACATATCTACCGACCGACCTACCGACATACCTACCTACCTACCTACCTACCGACATACCTACCTACCGACCTACCTACCTACCTACCAATCTACATACCTACCTACCTGCCTACCGACCTACCTACCTACCGACCGACCTACTGACATACCTACCTACCTACCAATCTACCTACCTACCGACCGACCTACCTACCGACCGACATACCGACTTACTTACCCCGTATGTATAGTCATCCTCAAAATGATTCATACCCTCCGTCTGTGAGTGAAATAAGATGAAATTGACAAAAGTAATTTAAAAAAAATTCTATGAAAATCATGGCGTTGATTCGAAATTATGGTTGAAAACAAAATATTAAAAACAAACGCACAAAAAATAAAACAAGTAAACAAGCATGATGGGGCTTCAAAGCTAAAACGTTATTGAGCAACACTTTGATTCAATCACTGCAATCAGGTGTTTCTGTGACGTCCAATCAGACGTCTGCATCTGCTGACAGGTATGTTGGTTCATGTTCATGGGAAAGATGCTCTGATGTATCTGAGACAGTTTTGTTTGTTGTTTTTTTTTTTTAAATTATTATTTCCAACCATGATTAAAAAACAATATTTTATTTCACTTAATTATATTTTTGAATTTGTTTTATTAGTTTCTTGTTACTTGAATTAATATTGTGAATTTATTTTCTTTAATTGGAGAGTATGAATTATTTTGAGGACTATATATATACAGTTTTATATATATATATATATATATATATATATATATATATATATATATATATATATATGTGTGTGTGTGTATATATTTATGTATTTACAGTTGTCCTCAAAATTATTTATCCTCAATTAAAAGAAAAGTCTAAATTAACAGTATTGATTAGAAGAGTAGGAAACGAAAGGAAATATTAATAAATTAAAATTTACAAAAATATAATTTATAGAAATAAGATAATTATATAAAAGCAAACAATCAAAATTGTCCCGGACACATCAGAGCATCTTTCCCATGAACATGGACTGACATACCTGTCAGCAGGTGCAGACGTCTGATTGGACGTTACAGAAACACCTGATTGCAGTGATTGAATCAAAGTGTTGCTCAATAACATTTTAGCTTCGGCGCCCCATCATGCTTGTTTATTTGTTTTACTTTGTTTTCAACATTTTTGTTGAACTACAATTTAAAATCAATGTCATGATGAGGGTATGAATAATTTTGAGGACGACTGTGTGTGTGTATATGTATATATATATATATATATATATATATATATATATATATATATATATATATACATATACACACACACATATATATAAAATCTCTCAAATGTTTTGGGTGCTTTCACCCCCAAAATGGATTAAGATCCCCTACGATAATGGGTAATTATGCTGTTATTTTGCTGGTCCGGCCTAAGGATGCGCGATTGCCTCTAAATTTCAAATATTAGATGGTCATTGCTCAAGATTGCCAATACACGATTAAACTGGCAGGGGGGCGGGGTCTTATGACGATCGCTACCAGTCAGCATGGCTGCGTGAATAATCTGAATTTGGTTGCATGTGTGAGCTGAAACTCCTGTTGCGTGGCTTTGTAATAAGTACTGTTATACTTATTACATGTATTATGTATATATTACTAATAATATGTCTAATACGATGTAATTGTATAATACTTTAATATTTTAACCTCCATCCGGGCTAGACTGCACGAACAAGCTTAAAATGAGCTTTGCTGGATGATGTGTTCATGAACTCTCTTTCTGAGAGGCCTTGTGTGAACATTTCAGTAGTTACACGTTAAAACAACATTTACAGTATTTCGTCTACTCTGTTGAACGACCCTGAAGCAAACGGGCTGCGTCAGTTTGTATCGAACAGATGGATCGTAGGTCTGTTTGTGAACGGGGCTTCTCCAACAGTCATGTGTTTCCTCCAGAAACGTCTCCGAATGCTCAGTAGAGCACCGTTTTTTGATTTTTTTTAAATTGCCTGGCAACCTTCCAATTACCGATATATTATTATTCTATTTATTTAGTTTTTTGCTATGGATCCATGTGTGTCCTTAATAAAGTTTATGATGATGATGATCATAAATGATGATGATTTAATTGGGGATTGTCCCAGCCCTAGTCTGGCCCCCTGGAGGCCATGTTGGTCTGAACGTAGACCCGAACTAAAATTCCCGTTTACACACTGCGAATGTTGTGTTACATATTTGTATTTTGGGCCTTTTTTCTCTCCGTACAGCTGCTAAAACACCATCAGAACCGTTTCCGGCCTCGTCGTTGGGCCGAGTTTTCCCCGTCTGAGCTGCTTCTAAATGTGCTGCAGATCTGAATGAGTCTGCTCTTCGCTCCGGTTTCTTCCTTTAACACTTTTACTGGTCAGTTTTGAACGTCTGATCTTCTTGGTGCTCGTTCCGGAGCTCCTCTTCAGCTTGGACGGCGTTATGTGATCTGAAGTTGTGCAGAAACTCAGGCTGTGACAGCAGAGAGGGATTATTTCTTGTGCTGCATGTAGACGGCGTTTCCGTATAACTGTGTGTCTGTGTGAGTCACAGACTGGAAGCTATCCAGAACGTTACCTCATCATCTTGACCTGCGATTGGTACACAGCCCGGTCGTTGCCATAGTGACAGCTAGCCTTTTTTAGCTGGGTGGTTGTGCTGTGCCCACACATGCTCGGTGTGTTGGTGACTGAACGTCTGCATTTGTGAGCACCAGCGGAATGAGGATGTTCTCCGTTCTGTGTTTGTTTTACAGGATCAGCTGTGAGATGCTCACAGAGTTTGTGTCACAGGAAAGACGAGATTTTAGAGAACTCGGGGAGATGATGATGGAACTGGAGGCTTGAAATGACAGGATGTTTAAAGACTAATGACATGGAAAATACTTTTATTTTGCAGCAATTTATAGTAACAACTGTAACAGCACTCCAGTCCAGACAGATTTCCCTGTGGGGACAAAGAACATTGCTGCGTCATAAAGTATCGTATCATCGTATCGCTTTGTATCGTATTGTATCATTTCATATCGTATTGTATCATCTCGCATCGTCTCATACCATTTTCAGATTCATTAAACGGTGTTAAAGTAGACATTGCAACAGTTTTTATACTTTTTAAACTTCATCTGTGGAGAAAATATTTACGTTTTGTGAATTTTTTTTTTTTTGGACTCAGTAGCGACCATCTTGGTATGAACTCGGGATGCACGATTTTGGAATTTTGGCTGATATCTGATATGCCGATATTTTTAAACTCATGTGGCCGATAACCGAAATCGATACCGATATTAAAGCTGAAAAAAATGAGCAGTCATTTCGAACAGCAGTTTTGTTACCTGTTTCTGACACTTTGATAAATAGGGGTGGGAAAAAATATCGATACACTGAAATATCGCAATATTTTCATATACCAACATCAAATCAATGTTTAAAAAGTCGGTATCGATCTATTTTACTTAAAAAATATCAGGAGATTTCTTCATTCTGTTACAAAATCTCACGATATTTCATGAATTCTCACAATATTTCGTAACAGAACGATGAAATATTGCGAGAATTCGTTAGTAAAATAGATCTATACCGCGTTTTTAAGTGCCAATATGATATCGGCATATGAAAATATTGCAAAAAGGTTAATGAATTCTCGTGAAATTTCGCAACGGAACGATAAAATATCGCGAGAGTTCGTTAGTAAAATAGATCAATAACACATTTTTAAGAGTCAATATTTTATCGGCATTTGAAAATATCACAAAATGTTCATGAATTCTCGCGAGATTTTGTAACGGAACGATGAAATATCCCAAGATTTTATTAGTAAAATAGATCAATACCGTGTTTTTAAGTGTGAATATGATATTGGCGTATGAAAATATCGCAAAATGGTTCATGAATTCTCGTGAGATTTCGTAATGGAATGATGAAATATTGCAGGAATTTGTTAGTTAAATAGATCGATACTGCATTTTTAATTGTCAATATGATATCAGCATATGAAAATATAATGATATTTCAGTGTATTGATATTTTTCCCACCTCTAGTCTTTTCAGAATTTGATAAAGTATAAAGGCCTTTACACACCTACTCCGAATATTTCGTCCGAAAGATTCGCACGGCAAAAGCGAATCAAATTAATATCAAGTCAACGGGAGCGTTCACATCAGTGACAAAATTCCGTCCTGCGATTTTGCGACGTTTATTTTTCGAACTGGGGTCGATTTTCTTAATATTCGCATCCGACAGATCCACAATCCACCAATCAGAGAAGGCGCTCTGACGTCACAGAGCTGGTTGCAAGCAAAAAGAGAGAGTGTCGCTTGGTCGCTGTTACTGCATCATTATGGCTCAGGTGTTATCACCTTCGTGTCGCAGCACTCTTGTTTGGCAAACGGGGCTGTGGGGGGGGGTGTCACAGCTGAAGTAGCAGCGTTTTCCCTACATGTTGTAGCCATTCGAGGTTATTAGTTACAGGTGTCGTATTTAAAATCCCCATCTGGCATCTCCACGGTGAGATCAGCTGTTTTCAGCATCCAGTTGTTTCCCTGCAGCCGCCCCTCCCTCCGTCACTGCTGCATGTGCTCACGTTCCTCTGGAATAACGGATGCGAGATGTTCTTGCATCTTCGTAATTTCGCGTCGGAGCAGGTGTGTATAAACAAATCGTCGATATTTGTCCTCCGAATTATTCGCAATTTTGTGCCGTTTATTCGCACGTCCCGGTGTGAAAAGACCTTTAGTTTGGGGGTTTTTTAGACATTAAAAACAGCGGGCTGATCGGTTAAATAACGGTTAAATATCGGTGAATATCGGTGGGTGGCCGATGTCCGATACTCAGTTTTAAGGCCGATATAGGCCGATACTGATCGGGGACCGATTATATCGTACTCCATTCAGGTACTTACCCCTACATATGAACATGCAAAACGGAGGGGGAGGGGTAAGATTGGCTCTAAATCTGGGACAGTTTTTACTCGATGTTTTTACGTTTAGTATTGCACGTAAAAACTTTTCGGTGCGTGCCGAGTATAACGGAAATGTCGTCCAGCCGTACGTGAAAGGTTGAAGTCTCAGTTGCTTTTCCTGTTCATGGCTCATCGTGCTGCTGTATCGGGGAGTTTCGGAGCGTATAAAATATCTACGGAGGCCGACGTTTAGCCGCGGACGTTTAGCCGTGGTTGTTGCGCGGCTGCGTTGATAAATACACGTAGCCTGCAGGGAAAACGAGGTTCGTTCCTCCACCAATCAGGTGACGGAGCAGCAGCGCCGGGCTGGGACCGACCCCCTACCTGCAGGAGGCAGCGAGGACCAGGGATGGGCGTTAGCGATCATGGTTTTGATCGATCGTTGGGAGAATTAACGATCAATTATCGATTAATCGATGGCTTTGCATCACAGCTCCTCCGGCTTCAGACCGGGGCCATGGGACTGGTTCCTCTAGTTTTGAGTGAAGTATTGATCAGTGATGATCATCTGATCCTGGTCTGAATTCAGATGATTTCATGATGTCATGAATCACACGGAATCATCCCATCAGAGGGGACGGATGCTGATGATGATGATGGTGATGATGATGATCCGCACCACTGCTGCTCTCTGATCACCGCAGCGATCAATGAGCATGTTTTCGTTCCTTCACAGATGTAATGAGAACCCCCTCCACTCCTCTCCTCTTTTTCATCCCTCGTTTCGATCCTCTCAGATGGATGGAGATATACTTCCACCTCTCCATCCTCCCATCCCATCCGTTCATCTGCAGCGGTGGAACCTTTAAACGGTCTTTTATTTCTCTCTCCCTCCTCCTCCTCCTCCCTCTCTTCCTCTCGTTCATCACCGTGCCTTTTCTTCCCTTCTCCACCTCGCTGACAGGAGCCGCTGAGTTCAGCAAAACACAAATTAAAAAAGCTCCTCCGCTCCATCTCTCCATCTTTATCCTCCGTCTCATCCCTCCATTCTCTCCGTCTGTCCTGCCACTTGTCTCCCGCTCGCTGTTCATTGGTCAGAGGTGATGTCATCATCTTGCTGTGGATGACCTGTTAGAAGCGGCGGTTTTTACAGCCAGCCGGGGAGCGTGGAGGTGCGACTGCACGCGCTCAGTGCGACTGCACGCGCTCGGTGCGACTGCACGCGCTCAGTGCGACGCCTTCCAGGGACGTGAGGTGGAAGCAGATGGGGGAGTCTCTTTGTCTCCCATCGTCAGCTGCAGCGAGGAGGAAACGCTGTTCTCTGATTTCTGGTTTCCTCCTGAACTCAGGAGCTGCAGGACTTCATCCAGCTGCCGTCCGGCTCGACATCATCGACATGTTGATGAGTTTTCACAGAACTCTGGATGGAAACGAAGGTTGTGATGTTTCATGAACGTATCCAGCCAAAGACAGACCTCCTATCTCCACTTCAACTTCTCTTCTTCTCCTCCTGCAGCAGATCAGATGTTTTATTAAAGGAATCATGAAAAATGGACTTTCAGAGCTTTTCAGCATGTTACTGTTATTTCCTCATTAAAACTTTATTAAAGTAGTTTTTTCTTCATTTGTGAACATTTGAGTAATATTTATGAATATTCAGGCCAAGCTATAGCTCCTTTTTTTTTCTTTTTACTTGTCCTGTCCAGCATGGTAGCAGCAGAATGATGATCTGGCTGCTTTATTGTGTTAAACAGTTTTGCTTTGCCAAGAGGAGCTTTATGAACACAAGGCTCCTCCTGATATCCTGCTTATTCATTTCATCTCTTTGATTAAATATTTGTCTATAACAGCATTTTACATCATACTGCTGCGCCTGACAAGAGAAATGAAAGTTAGAAGAAGAAATGATAGAAAGTGGAACAGAGAGAACGGAGTGAACAAAAGAGAGAGAGAAGAAAGAAAACATGGATCCACATACACAGTCAACTGTTGCTTGTTCTCATCGTAATGAGGTAAAATGAGAGATTCTCATCCTAATGAGGTGGAACTGGAGATTCTCATCACGATGAGGTGGAACGACGAGATTCTCATCATAATGAGGTGGAACGGGAGATTCTCATCATGATGAGGTGGAACGGGAGATTCTCATCACGATGAGGTGGAACCGGGAGATTCTCATCATGATGAGGTGGAACGTGAGATTCTCATCAGGATGAGGTGGAACGGGAGATTCTCATCACGATGAGGTGGAACGGGAGATTCTCATCATGATGAGGTGGAACGGGAGATTCTCATCATGATGAGGTGGAACGGGAGATTCTCATCACGATGAGGTGGAACGGAGATTCTCATCAGGATGAGGTGGAACGGAAGATTCTCATTACGATGAGGTGGAACGGGAGATTCTCATCATGATGAGGTGGAACGAGAGATTCTCATCAGGATGAGGTGGAACGCGAGATTCTCATCATGATGAGGTGGAACAAGAGATTCTCATCGTAATGAGGTGGAACGAGAGATTCTCATTACGATGAGGTGGAACGAGAGATTCTCATCATGATGAGGTGGAACGAGAGATTCTCATCATGATGAGGTGGAACGGGAGATTCTCATCATGATGAGGTGGAACGAGAGATTCTCATCATGATGAGGTGGAACGAGAGATTCTCATCATGATGAGGTGGAACGGGAGATTCTCATCATGATGAGGTGGAACGGGAGATTCTCATCATGATGAGGTGGAACGAGAGATTCTCATCATGATGAGGTGGAACGAGAGATTCTCATCATGATGAGGTGGAACGGGAGATTCTCATCAGGATGAGGTGGAACGAGAGATTCTCATCATGATGAGGTGGAACAGAGATTCTCATTACGATGAGGTGGAACGAGAGATTCTCATCATGATGAGGTGGAACGAGAGATTCTCATTACGATGAGGTGGAACGGGAGATTCTCATCATGATGAGGTGGAACGAGAGATTCTCATCATGATGAGGTGGAACGAGAGATTCTCATTACGATGAGGTGGAACGGGAGATTCTCATCAGGATGAGGTGGAACAGGAGATTCTCATCGTAATGAGGTGGAACGGGAGATTCTCATCGCAATGAGGTGGAACGGGAGATTCTCATTGTGGGTTTATATCTGAGCGTTTCCAACACGTTTGCTGTCATTTGCGCGATCATTCTTCGTAAAACCTAGTTCAGCCCCTCACGCAACATTCCAGATCGCACAGGCTAATTACTGCAAGCACATTTGGATCTTCGTAGATCCGGTCCTCAAAGTTCCTCTGGTTAAACGTCCCTTCAAATCATCTTTCATTCCAAATGCATTTAGATTCTTTATCTCAGCAGAGTGACTGGTCCACAGAGCTTTACTTCACCTGCTTCACCTTCATTCCTTTTATTCTGTTTTTCTTCATCCCTCAGTTGTCTTCGTTGTATTTCTGCTGCATTTGCTATCCTAATATTGCACAGATGTTTCGTTCTCTCCTTTTATTTTTATTTATTTATGATTTACATTTGGGTTTTGTTCTTGGTAGGAACAGGTGAGTTACAGATGATGATGAAAACACCATTTTCACTCCGACTGTGGAACTACAGTCGTATATTTGCTCAGAAATCCAGACTGTGACAGAAATAAGTTTCTTTTTGCACTTCTTGTCACCTCAGAGCTGGCTGGCTTCTCAAACCTGACAATGAAAGTGAGACATAAGCTGTTTGGATGGAAGCAGGATTGTGAGTCTGAGGATCCGTGTGACTGTTCAGAAGAGCTCATTTATCCTTTAATGCCGATTCTCTCTGAACTAATATGAAATTCAGACCCCTGGATGAACTCTCTCTCCGTCTGCAGCCTGTTTCCTCCTGCCAGATCCTCTCTCTCTCTCCTCTTTGTGTCTCATTCTCCTCGTTCTGGCTCTGCATCCTCCTGTTGCATCTTTGTCAGACCATGTTGTGGTATCGGTGTGAGAGGAATGGCAAGGACAGATGGGAGGAAAGAGAGGTGATCGAGTTCATCCAAACAAACACGATCGCACCGACTCCTCCACACAAACCAGCAATCATCAGCAGAACGAGTTCACATGATTCAGACGGAGATTTTCACCCCGAGGAGCGATCGCACACACTCTCTGAACCCTGTAAACTTCATGCAGAGGTCATCGAGGACCGAAGCTGCAGACTCTTACTGCCCTGATAAGATCAGCGAGTTAAACAGGGACTCATCTGTTACAGGAACGTTTCTACCACTCAGGAGGAAGCGTGGCTGCAGTAAAAGCTGTAAAACCTGCTGCAAAGAAAACAGACATTAAGCCAAATTAGATGCAGCTCCATTACAGAGTGCAGTAAAGAAGCAGGAGCGTCTGATCTGCTGCAGTTACCTCGACTTTAACGCGTCTTTAAATATTAAATGTTTCCTCGGTGCAGATCCTGGCTTTTTCATGTAGTTAGACGGTTTTATGTTTGCTGTTTTTAAAGCAGTAATAAAAAGGCTTTAATCTGCTGAAGGACGCTGGTGTTAGACACCATACAGCCTGGTTTCCATGGCGCTGTTAATATGAAGGTGACTAAAAAGGTGAAAATCAGACTTTCACTCATAAAGGAAAAGATTAAGATGAAGACATCTACACTGCAAAAACTCAAATCTTACCAGGTATATTCCTTATTTCCAGTCAAAATATCTCATCACACTCAAAATAAGACAAAATTACTTAAAGAGAAACATTTCAGGGAGATACAGGAACTTGTTTTAAAGTAATGCATCTGATTTCAAGAAATGTTGTTTATGCCATTTGCAGAATTTTTTGTTTATCACAAGAAAAAACTTGTTACTTATTTTAAGATTTTTTTTTGCTTATAATAAGTCATAGAATATGTGAAATTTCCTTATTAAGATTTCTTGAAATAAGATGCATTACCCTAAAACAAGTTCCTATGTCTGACTGAAATGTTTCTCTTTAAGTAATTTGACTTATTTTAAGTGTGATGAGAGATTTTGACTAGAAATTTTAAAAAATGTTCTTGCTAAGATTTGAGTTTTTGCAGTGTATCTTAGTGATGCATTCCCTAACCCCTAACCCTAACCCTAACCCTAACCCTTGTCTTAACCCTAACCCTAACCACAACCTAATTGTAACCTAAACTCTAAAACCAAATCTTGATCCTCAAAAATGTCCTCACTTTGTTGGTTAAACATGCAAAACGGTCCTCACACTGATGGCTGAACAATATCCACCAAAGAGGGAATCAAGCCCCGACCACGACCCAACCCAGCTGCCCCCAGCTGTCTGGTCTGGTCAGTCTGGTTGGTCTGGTTGGTATGGTTGGTCTAGTCTGACCGGTCTGGTCTAGTCTGTCTGGTCTGGTTGGTCTGGTTGGTCATTGGTCTGGTCTGGTTGGTCTGGTTGGTCTGGTCTGGTCTGGTCTGGTCTGGTCTGGTCTGGTTGGTCTGGTTGGTCTGGTCTGTCTGTCTGGTCTGGTCTGGTTGGTCTGGTCTGTCTGGTCTGGTCTGGTCTGGTCTGGTCTGTCTGGTTGGTCTGGTCTGTCTGTCTGGTCTGGTTGGTCTGGTCTGGTCTGGTCTGGTCTGGTTGGTCATTGGTCTGGTCTGGTTGGTCTGGTTGGTCTGGTCTGGTCTGGTCTGGTCTGGTCTGGTTGGTCTGGTCTGGTCTGGTCTGGTTGGTCATTGGTCTGGTCTGGTTGGTCTGGTTGGTCTGGTCTGGTCTGGTCTGGTCTGGTTGGTCATTGGTCTGGTCTGGTTGGTCTGGTCTGGTCTGGTCTGGTCTGGTCTGGTTGGTCTGGTCTGGTCTGGTCTGGTTGGTCTGGTTGGTCTGGTCTGTCTGTCTGGTCTGGTCTGGTTGGTCTGGTCTGTCTGTCTGGTCTGGTCTGGTATGGTATGGTTGGTCTGGTCTGGTCTGGTCTGGTTGGTCTGGTCTGTCTGTCTGGTCTGGTCTGGTTGGTCTGGTCTGTCTGTCTGGTCTGGTCTGGTATGGTATGGTTGGTCTGGTCTGGTCTGGTCTGGTTGGTCTGGTCTGTCTGTCTGGTCTGGTCTGGTTGGTCTGGTCGGTCTGTCTGGTCTGGTCTGGTCTGGTCTGGTATGGTTGGTCTGGTCTGGTCTGTCTGTCTGGTCTGGTCTGGTTGGTCTGGTCGGTCTGTCTGGTCTGGTCTGGTCTGGTATGGTTGGTCTGGTCTGTCTGTCTGGTCTGGTCGGTCTGGTCTGGTTGGTCTGGTTGGTCTGGTCTGGTCGGTCATTGGTCTGTCTGTCTGGTCTGGTCTGGTTGGTCTGGTTGGTCTGGTCTGTCTGTCTGGTCTGGTTTGGTTGGTCTGGTCTGGTTGGTCTGGTCTGGTCTGGTCTGGTTGGTCTGGTCTGTCTGTCTGGTCTGGTTTGGTTGGTCTGGTTGGTCTGGTCTGTCTGTCTGGTCTGGTTTGGTTGGTCTGGTCTGGTCACGTCCGTGTGGTCTGTCGGGTCGTTAGAAGCGAAAGTATCTTTGAAAATCGTTGATCTTTTGTAGATGACATAACTGCAGGCAGTTGTACTGGAGTGGAATAATTAAGTATTTACAGACGGACTAACACATCGTAGCTCCGGGTCTTTACATGGATGGGATTACTTTATAAGGGAAATATAGGAAAAATAATCCAGGCTTAACCTTGTAAGCACCCATCGGGTACAGCGCACACGGCCAACAGGCCATCGCTTCGGTATATCTGCCAATCAGCTTAAAACCACCAGGCCTTTTAGTTGTAATCCATGTCCTGTTTCGTGTTGGTCTTATGGGATGTTTCTGGTTTAAGTCGTGGGATTCAAAGTTCATCTGCATGGCACGACCTTCGAAGCTGGAGTTCAGCACAAGGTCTGTGGAGCGGTAACTGCAGGGTCACGGAGGCAGAGATCCTGCAGCATCGCTGCTGTCAGACTGCTCCTCTGATAACGGACGTCACATGACCAAAATCTGAAGCTCGTCTTGACGTCTTTTCCCAGATTTTTATCTGCACCCGTCTCTGTCGTCATCTCTGAGGAATGCACGAGTCCTCCTGAGTTTTTTCATGAATCAGCAGCCCTGTGGGCCTCCGCCGTGTTAATCAGCTCAATCTGTTTGTCTGGGATGCACAACGGCAGCCTCACAAGAAGCCAGAGACATTTCCCTCCCCTTTAAGGACATCAGAGAGTCCATGAGACATGACAGCTTTATTTTACCGGGTAAAGGTGCAACAAGAAGCGATTTCAGCTCTAACAAATGCACCATAGTCATGAATCTGCTGCAGCAGCACACTGGAGACAAATAAAGACAGAAAAGTTCCCAGAAGCAGATCTGGAATCAGCGGTGAGGGTGCCAGGATGTGGTATAAAAGCAGCATCCAGCAGAGGTTGAGTGTTTCCACTGAGGATGGGTTGTGGTTCGTCACGTTGGTCCTGGTCCTGGTCTCACGCTCGAAGCCTGGACATGTTGAGATTACTTAAAGGGACATTGTGCCGCAGATGTATGTCGCAGCGACTCGCTCCTACTTTTCATGCTGCGTTCAGGTGAAAGCGGGCAAACAGCAGACGGACGACAGCCGCTGCTTGTAAAGGCATCAACGGCCTCTGATATGTTGTCATGGCGATGTCGTATTGTTTTCCCTGACCCATGTTTTACCGTCTTCCTCTCGGCTTCTGTGATTAAAATGAAAAATGGTTTGTTACTGACGGCCGTCTGTCCGACTGCACATGAATGCAGCAGCAGAGTATCTGATACCTGCTAGTATCTGATATATGGTAGTATCTAATACCTGCTAGTATCTGATATATGCTAGTATCTAATACCTGCTAGTATCTGATATATGGTAGTATCTAATACCTGCTAGTATCTGATATATGGTAGTATCTAATACCTGCTAGTATCTGATATACAGTAGTATCTAATACCTGCTAGTATCTGATATATGGTAGTATCTAATACCTGCTAGTATCTGATATACGGTAGTATCTAATACCTGCTAGTATCTGATATATGGTAGTATCTAATACCTGCTAGTATCTGATATATGGTAGTATCTAATACCTGCTAGTATCTGATATATGGTAGTATCTAATACCTGCTAGTATCTGATATGTGCTAGTATCTAGTACCTGCTAGTATCTGATATATGGTAGTATCTAATACCTGCTAGTATCTGATATGTGCTAGTATCTAGTACCTGCTAGTATCTGATATATGGTAGTATCTAATACCTGCTAGTATCTGATATATGGTAGTATCTGATATATGGTAGTATCTAATACCTGCTAGTATCTGATGTCTGCTAGTATCTGATATATGGTAGTATCTAATACCTCTAGTATCTCATACCTGCTAGTATCTGATGTCTGCTAGTATCTGATATATGGTCGTATCTAATACCTGCTAGTATCTGATATAAGGTAGTATCTAATACCTGCTAGTATCTGATATATGGTAGTATCTAATACCTGCTAGTATCTGATATATGGTAGTATCTAGTACCTGCTAGTATCTGATATATGGTAGTATCTGATATATGGTAGTATCTAATACCTGCTAGTATCTGATGTCTGCTAGTATCTGATATATGGTAGTATCTAATACCTGCTAGTATCTAATACCTGCTAGTATCTGATATCTGCTAGTATCTGATACCTGCTAGTATCTAATACCTGCTAGTATCTGATATATGGTAGTATCTAATACCTGCTAGTATCTGATATATGGTAGTATCTAATACCTGCTAGTATCTGATATATGGTAGTATCTAATACCTGCTAGTATCTGATATACGGTTGAGTATCTGATATATGGTAGTATCTAATACCTGCTAGTATCTGATGTCTGCTAGTATCTAATACCTGCTAGTATCTGATACACGGTAGTATCTAATACCTGCTAGTATCTGATATATGGTAGTATCTAATACCTGCTAGTATCTGATATATGGTAGTATCTAATACCTGCTAGTATCTGATATATGGTAGTATCTAATACCTGCTAGTATCTGATATATGGTAGTATCTATTACCTGCTAGTATCTGATATATGGTAGTATCTAATACCTGCTAGTATCTGATATATGGTAGTATCTAATACCTGCTAGTATCTGATATATGGTAGTATCTAATACCTGCTAGTATCTGATATATGGTAGTATCTAATACCTGCTAGTATCTGATATATGGTAGTATCTAATACCTGCTAGTATCTGATATATGGTAGTATCTAATACCTGCTAGTATCTGATATATGGTAGTATCTAATACCTGCTAGTATCTGATATATGGTAGTATCTAATACCTGCTAGTATCTGATACCTGGCTGCAGATGTCCAACATGAACTCCTCTGGCTGAGTTCAGGATACTTTGGGATCTTTGCTCTTGGAGCAGAATATAGTTGAATCTCTCCGAATATTAGTGATACTACCTCACAGTTATCTGCATTTGGTATCGTTTTATATCGCATTTAGAATTGGAAAATATCGGACATTGGTAAAAAAGCCGATATGGAACATTCCCTATGAATAATGGATGCGTATGGTCATGATATCCAGCAGCCGCCTAAAGCACCGGACTCTAGCCACCCCCCTCCAAAGAGACGGACATGCATTAACCCACAGGGCAGCAGAGGGGGGCCCCAGCCGAAGCCCCCCACAGTCTCAGGACGCAGGCCCCAGCTGGCCGAGACCAGCAACGACCGACCCAGGGCTCCACAAGTGTGGGAGCAGCCCACTCCCCCCGGGCCCATTCAGAAGGCCTGGCAAACCCCCAGGAGGACCGGGCCCCCAGAAGGCCAGCACCCGCCCCACTGCCCCTGCCCCATACACGGGCACCACCACACATACCCACACTCTCCTCCCCCGCCCCTCACACACACACCTTTCTCTGCCCCCGCAGACCAACCACACACTCCCCCCTCTTTACTCACCCCCGTCTTTCACCTTCAGTGCTTCTATCTTTAGTTTTACCTCTCTGAGTTTCTCCTTTTTTCTTCCTGCTGTCATAAATGTGGTTTTTGATGTGTTGGTCTGTCTTCCCTACTTTTTTTTTTTTTTTTTTTTTTTTTTTTTTTTTTTTTTTATTTTTTGTATATATATTTTTTTTTTTATTATTTATTTTTAATTTTTTAATTTTACTTTTTTTTTCAATTTCCCTGACTTTTTCGATCTCTCAATCCTCTCCTCAACCCTCATTCTCCCCCTCTTCCCCAGAGATTTAAATGAGAATTTTCACTCTCCGATTTGCCTTTCCATTTGCGGTTATTTTTTTTTCCCTTAATTATTTAATATTTATTTTTTTCTTTTTTTTTTTTTTTTATCTTACTTTTTTCTTTTCTTTCCTCCTTTTTTTTTATTTTTTTTTTTTTTCAATTTTCTCCTTCTATTTTTTTTATCCCCCACCAAATCCCTTTTTTTTTGACTCGTTATTGTGCTTTCTTTGGTTGACAGCTAATTCTGCCTCTCCGTGTCTCACTCTCTGCTTTGCTTTAATCACTGCTATTGGATTAGCCAGGACCAGCATTTCCACCAATCTGCAGGATTGTTGCCGTTTTTCCCTGGAAATTGCTTGTTGCACTGAATCAGATTGCTGTAATGCTGGCAGCAGCAGATGATCACACAGCTTTTGTGCTTTAATGAGATTCTTATTGGAATGCTGCTGCAGGGGCGCACATGCACGCCGTCCGGCCGCACACATCTGAGGCAGACGCCGCACGCAGGGTCTGTGCGTTGCATTAAAGTGCAGCTTTATCTGATTAAGCCATACTGCCGTCATTGTGCACGAACACAGGGCTGATCTTGTCCTTCAAATTTCCTGTGGCCGGAGTTCAGAGCGCGTCTCGCTTCTCTATTGGAGCTGGATGTTTCGGCCTTGAGCGGCATGGACAAACGAAGCGGCTCGCGGCCGGCAAGAGACGACGTCCTTCATGCTTTTACGTCTGAAATGTGGCCTCTATAGATCTGCTGGACCTGTACGTTTTAAATAGATAAACATAGTGTTCTGGCCTTAAACTCTTCTGCTGGTTTTCCTCAAACCTGCAGTTTAGTAAGTCCAGCTGTGGGAAAAAGTGTTTCCTCCTTCCTGGTTGCTTATTTTTTTGCATGTTTGTCACAATTATATGTTTAAGATCATCAAACAAATTTAAATATTAGACAAAGATAACACATGTAAACACAAAATGCAGTTTTTAAATGAAGGTTTTTATTTGGGGGGGGGATCCAAACCTCCATGTTCCTGTGCAAAAAAGTTATTGCCCCTCTGTTAAAACATAAATGAACTGGTTTATCACATCTCGCATTGGACTGTGGGGCCTGACCATGCAAGGCCTGGGAAAATATTCATCGTAGTCTTCGTCAACGACCTATTTTTCTCAACAAAAACTAAACGAAAACCAACGCACGGGAATTAAACCATAACGAAAGTTAATGACCTGACAGCAGTGACATCCAATCAGAGCAACTGTTTGTGTTGAAAGGCGGGATATTGCAAAAACATCCAATAAGAACACAACCTCATGCAGCGATGCTGGCCTGCACACGTTTGGTTCGTCCGGGAGACGCTAGATAGTTCTCCTGTTACACATTTCGTGATTAAAGTGATCTGAAATGTCCAGTCCGACACACGGACACCTTTCACATATGACGGAATGACGCGACACCAAACAAGACGTCTTCTGCTGCTGTAGCCCATCTGCTTCCAGGTTGGATGTGTTGTGCATTCAGAGATGCTCTTCTGCAGACTTCGGTTGGAACAAGTGCTTATTTGAGTTCCTGTTGCCTTCCTATCAGCTGGAACCAGTCTGGCCATTCTCCTCTGACCTCTGACCTCTGGCATCAACAAGGCATTTGCACCCACAGAACTGCTGCTCACTGGATATTTTCTCTTTCTGGGACCATTCTCTGTAAACCCTAGAGATGGTTGTGCAGGAAAATCCCAGTAGATCAGCAGTTTCTGAAGCACTCAGACCAGCAACCATGCCACGTTCAAAGTCACGTAAATCCCCGTTCTTCCTCATTCTGATGCTGGTTTGAACTGCAGCAGATCGTCTTCACCATGTCTGCATGCCTAAATGCTGCCATGTGATTGGCTGATTAGAAATTTGCGTTAACGAGCAGTTGGGCAGGTGTACCTAATACATGTTCTATAAAAATGTGCTTTTTCTTTTGAATAAGCAAAATCTGTGTTTGTGCATGTGTTATACATTCAAACTTACTCATTTACATTTTGCCTCATATTTTAGTCACCTGTAGGGCTGTGTTAAACGACATAATATTATATTTTTATTGATTAATACTATCGATTATTTTTTTCGATGCATCGATTAATCTAACGATTCAACTTTTTAGCTCGATTCGACTAGAATTCGATTCGATTATCGAAGTTATCTCCTCATAAATTGACAGACAGCAATTTATATATGCTAGATAAAGATATCTAAAATGTAAAAAAGATCTGCATGAATAGGAAGCCAGTGGAGAGCAGATCAGCCTGTCATGGAGTTTTTCATGAACCAACAGAATGTAAAATTTATGTCTGAAAGCACAGCTGACTGAAAAACAGGCTTTTAATTCTTTCATTTACATGAACATAATAATAAAAAAAGTCATTATTGAAATAATATGATCATGTAAAAGAACTTGGAGGGATTTAAGTTAAGACCAGATATTATTTTCCAACAAAAGATAATGAAGATAAGTAAACATTCAGAGTTGAACATCTATATTGAACATGGGTCTGCCTTCCAGAAAAAGTGCATCTTCATCTTCATTCTGTTAATGCTTAATACGGGTGCCAATCACTTGGAAATTAAATTAAAAATGCTTTATTTATCCCAGAAGTGACGACACAATACTATTACCAACAGATGAAACACGAACATGAGGTTGAGAACGTGACTTTAATTATATTCAGTCGGAGACCAACAAACAGCTCCCGGCATCAGCTGCAGTTCCACCCACGGCCAGCAGATGGAGCTCGTGCTTCATGCTGATCGTCTCAAACAGGCCTGACGTGTCTGAAGACATGGCGTCCATCTCACGGAAGTTGTCTCACGTCTCATTAGGCTTCGGATTCGCCATCCCTAATATATAGTTATACCTTTGATAAACGAGTGTGGGCCTTCACTGCCTTACACTTTGGAAACTTGGAAGAGCCACTCGCGGAGATCGCGCCGCCATCTTTGTTTTGGTCTGAAGTCGCATGGCGCCGCCATCTTTGTTTTGGTCTGACGACGCATCGGTACGCATATTTTGCGTCGACGTATTTTTTGCGTCGACGTAATCGGTTACGTCGACGAATCGTCCCAGCCCTAGTCACCTGAATCTACTGTGTTTTAGTCGACTATAATATTATATTTTTGTTGACTAAAACTAATTGAATTAAGACGACGGAATTATGAATAAACAACAACTTAGTTTAAATACTATAACAAAAACTAAACCAAAGTTTGCTGTTAAAATGAACACTGCTGGAAAGCCAGGAACAGGATTTTAAAATCGATTCTGTATTTGACTGGGAGCCAGTGAAGAGCTGATAAAACGGGTAATGTGGACTGTTCAGGGCTACTCGTCAGTTCTGGACAATCTGAAGTCTGTTTGGGGATGACTTACCGAAACACGTTAAATGAGATAAAAGCACGAATAATCGTGTCAAGATCAGATTTGGACGGCATTCTCCTCACTTTAGAAATATTTCTAAGGTGATAAACAGTTTTTTGTCAGCTGTCGTGAATGACCTTCCAGACGTCAGACCAATGACTCCAAGGTTCCTGAGGCTGGTTTTCACAGACCAGCCGGAGCACCGAGAGGTTTTTGAATCAGACGGATCTTTTTATCGGGACAATGATCAGAGTTTCTGTTTTGTTAGAATTCATCTGAAGTTAGTTTGAAGACGATCAGTTTCTGATGCAGGACACACATTCTAGAAACAGACGAGTGAAAGTCTGAGTCACTGAAAGAAGAATGTCATCAGCGTAGAAGTGAACTGAGATTTAATCAGAGGTTAGAAACATATTTTTGCTCGTTTGTGTCCAGTTTTGGCACTTATTTTTTCCTGATCGATTGTTCCGATTGCAGCTGATAAGTGCAGAACCTTAGATTCATGTTTTAATGACAAACAGATGTTTCTTTTGGCGGACACATTCAGTTACTTAAATCCCCTTTCTTCCTCATTCTGATGCTCAGTTTGAACTTCAGCAAGTCGTCTTCACCGCGTTGACTTGACCAGATGCTGCTGTGTGACATCCAGTCAATAAACCAGATCTGTCTTCATCAAGGTTTGAGCTGATTCTGATGTTATTGAAGCAAAAGGAACATGAACAGCAGACACGGCATACTTTTAATGATCTGTCTCTTCACAGCTGATCTATGCAGCCAGCTGTGTGTCAGCTGGTTGGTGCATCTGGGTCATGTGACGCCTCAGACTCGTGCTCAGAACCTGAGCCTGGCTAACGGTGGAGTCTGGACCAGATCACGTTTTAGCCCTTTTATGAACCAGCATCACCCTCACAGCTGATGAAACATCTCTGTCATGCTTGTCAGCTGTAACACATTCTGTCCTCCAACTAGAGTTTAGGAGGATAAAACTTGATGAGAAGATCTGATTTGAAGTTAATCTGATTGAAAGTGAGATGATCTGAGCTGGAGTCCGGCACATAAACTTGATGTTCCCAGAGTTGTCCAGGAAACAAGGAGGCTGTTGTTAACGGGAGTTTTCTCACAGAATGGGAGAAGAAGAAAAGGCCTCCTTTCCACCTCGTTAATGTCGTCACCACTGAATCAAAGGGAGACGTAAATCTTCCCTTTCAGTCGGTTCGAGCGAGCAGAGTCAGCTGTGTCCCACCAGGCGGGGCGAGGACGGGTCGCCCGGCTGATCCGGGTCAGAGACAAACCTCTCGTCTGTATCTTCTATGATTTTCCGAACTCTCATGAAGTCTTAATCATTCGTGTCGGGATCGTTTCCATCTGATTCTCCATCGTTGTAAATGATGACTGAAGAGAAAACCAAACAATTCTGCCATTTTTCTGTTTGCGTGGGAAAGCCAGACGTCTGCTCTGGGCGAAATGTGTCCCTTAACAAACGCTCTTTGTCATGGCTGCCTCTCTGCCTCGACTCTTTGATGAGAACGAACACATGACCGGCCAGGCATTGTCTGGACTCGTGCTCGCAGCTTCTGCCAGAGCCTGCATCTCTGCCTCTGTTAAGACAAAAGATCAGCAACTTAAACATCCGTCAGAGTTAAAGAGGAGAGATCTGCATATTTTAGAGTGAATTCCAGTCCCCCCTTAGCTCTGGTCTTTCACCCTAACCCTTCGTGTTCACCTGGTGTCCCGATTCTGGCTCGGACCGAGGGGTACGGGGAAGAGGTACTGCTAGACAACACTAGACAACAAGTGGTATGATATTACCCTCAATTTCATACAAAATATGGGCAAAATGGTGAGAAAATCAGCAGCAGCAGCTAAAGAAACACACAAATGTCAGTAATTCTTTTGTAAATAAAATATAAAAAATCACTATTTTAAAGGATAACTTTCTTTTTTTGTCAACTTGGACCTTCTAGGAGTTTATATGCGCATTTACTCACTGGTAAAGTTTCTGCATCAATTTGACTCCTGGAAGATATTACGTTCAGTCAGCCTTCGGTGTACATCCAGTATCATGGTGGAGACGGGGCAGACTCTTATATAAGACATTATCTGCAGTAAAACTCCTTGATTTCATCAATGCTTTAAGTAGAATGAAGGAACGAATGAGTACTATTGTCCTTTGAGGTAGGGCTGGACAATTAATCGAATTTTAATCGTGATTTCAATTTTGCCTTTTCACGATCATAAAAACACTGTAATCGAAGAAAAACAATTAATCCTGAAGTGAACAGACTGGTGGAGTTATAGGAAGCAAACTGCAGGGAGCATAGAACAGGATTGCATGTAGACTTAGTATTCATTTTTAATGCTATTATTATATTGAATAATATTCTTATTTTACTCCTTTACTAGTTTCTAATTTATTTTCAGTTTTATTTTTTTTAGTGTTATATTTCAAGTTGAGTTATGTGGTTCAATTAACACTTTTTATAAAATCAATGAATAATCGTGTATATTAATTGTGATTTCAATATCAGTCAAAATAATCGTGATTATAATTTTTTCCATAATCGTCCAGCCCTACTTTGAGGTCAGAGTTTTGCAGATTGTGTTGTTGTTGTCTGGGTAGCAGCTGCTCTTAGCTGTACTACGGAAGCGCACATCGTGATTGGCGGCTGCAAAAAGTGTGTAGAACCCTGATAACCAACGGAAAGCTAAATGTGGACTCACGGGACAATGGGCTTTATGCACAGCTCCAGCACTTCCTGAACTTAGTACTGCACCTTTGTTTCCTGTCTTTTAAGATTGGATAAACTGATTAATCCAGGTGTGTCTGACCATTTGCTGAGAACAGACACACCTGGATTAATCAGGTCATCCAATCATGAATGACAGGAAACAAAAGTGCAGTACTAAGTTCAGGAAGTAGTGGAGCTGTGCATAAAGCCAATAGCAATCGTTCGTTTGGTCATTCTACTTAAAGGTACAGTATGTAAGAATTACTGACATCTAGTGGTAAAGATGGGTATTTGAAAGAAAAAATGTTTTCTTTCAAATGACTTTATATTCCAAGATTTGTTGTGAATGTACGGTGGCTGTTAGTGGCCAAAATTCTCCCAGACATGAACATGTTTTCATCTGTGAGTGGATCCAGGGTTCTCGGGTGCAGCCATGACTGGACTATGAGGAACTACTTTTAATGTCTCGTAAGGCATTACTGATCCTAAACAGTCTCTAACTCCCATTAAACAAAGCTGCTACAGCAGTTTTAAAGTTCAGAGAGTTCTCACTTCACTCACATTGTTTGTCCATTCAGGGACACTGTAGTAAAAATGGTGGAACAAATATGGCAGCCTCCATGTGCACCGCCGAGCAAGTAGATATAAATGACTCATTCTATGAAAATAAACATATAACGGCTGTTCTAGTGCAGCAATTACACATAAATAGAAACACAGTTTTGAATTATATGTCACATTTTTCTGCCATTGAACTTTGATTTTATACATACTGTACCTTTAAAATATTGGTGAAAATCAAGGAGTTTTGCTGCAGATAATGTCTTATATAGTAACTGCCCCGTCTCCGCCGTTATTACTGGACGAACACCGAAGGGTGACTCAGCGTGAGAGGTCATCCATCAACGTTTACCGTCTCTGGTGATTGGCTGAGTTTATTCAGGTGTTTGTTAGAGAAGCAGATCAATGAGGAAGGTTGAGGAGGACGATGGAGGACAGGAAAAACCTCCTACATGATGACACATGCTCTGTCCTTCCACAATCTGCTCGCTATCAGCTGTTTGGTCTGGCAGGAGGCGGGTTGGGAAACCACGGCCGTGGATTCCACATCTCAGCAGCTTCGTTATCAGCAGCTGACTGACAACATTCCCGGCTTCCCAGAAACAGCTGACCGTGAGATCTGGGACGTCCTGGCCAGTCAGATCACTGCTGACCCCGAACACGGCTGCCCTGAACCACCAAACACAGACACCAAAACATGAATCTGGCTTCCATTCAGCTGCAGTCATGTGAACACGGCGTGTTTCAGGTTCGACCACATCGCAGGCAGAACAACCCAGAAAAGTCCCTGAAGGCCAAAGATGTTCAGAGGATCTAAAGTTCGTCTCTAAATGTGAGAAAATCCTGAAACATTGAGAAAAAAGTTCCTTAAAGGAAAACTGAAGGGGTTTCTAGGTTTCTCCTTCAGAGACGTGACAGGAAACATTTCTGTCCAGCTGCAACCTTCGTCTTCATCATTCACACTGAAATCCAGATTCCACAGATGGATCAGGGCTCTGGTGGTCTGGGGATGGATCAGGGTTCTGGTGGTCTGGGGATGGATCAGGGTTCTGCTGGTCTGGGGATGGATCAGGGTTCTGCTGGTCTGGGGATGGATCAGGGTTCTGGTGGTCTGGGGATGGAACAGGGTTCTGCTGGTCTGGGGATGGATCAGGGTTCTGGTGGTCTGGGGATGGATCAGGGTTCTGCTGGTCTGGGGATGGATCAGGGTTCTGCTGGTCTGGGGATGGAACAGGGTTCTGCTGGTCTGGGGATGGATCAGGGTTCTGCTGGTCTGGGGGTGGATCAGGGTTCTGCTGGTCTGGGGATGGATCAGGGTTCTGCTGGTCTGGGGATGGATCAGGGTTCTGCTGGTCTGGGGATGGATCAGGGTTCTGCTGGTCTGGGGATGGATCAGGGTTCTGCTGGTCTGGGGATGGATCAGGGTTCTGCTGGTCTGGGGATGGATCAGGGTTCTGCTGGTCTGGGGATGGATCAGGGTTCTGCTGGTCTGGGGATGGAACAGGGTTCTGCTGGTCTGGGGATGGATCAGGGTTCTGCTGGTCTGGGGATGGATCAGGGTTCTGCTGGTCTGGGGATGGATCAGGGTTCTGCTGGTCTGGGGATGGAACAGGGTTCTGCTGGTCTGGGGATGGATCAGGGTTCTGCTGGTCTGGGGATGGATCAGGGTTCTGCTGGTCTGGGGATGAATCAGGGTTCTGCTGGTCTGGGGATGGAACAGGGTTCTGCTGGTCTGGGGATGGATCAGGGTTCTGCTGGTCTGGGGATGGATCAGGGTTCTGGTGGTCTGGGGATGGAACAGGGTTCTGGTGGTCTGGGGATGGATCAGGGTTCTGCTGGTCTGGGGATGGATCAGGGTTCTGCTGGTCTGGGGATGGAACAGGGTTCTGCTGGTCTGGGGATGGATCAGGGTTCTGCTGGTCTGGGGATGGATCAGGGTTCTGCTGGTCTGGGGATGAATCAGGGTTCTGCTGGTCTGGGGATGGATCAGGGTTCTGCTGGTCTGGGGATGGATCAGGGTTCTGCTGGTCTGGGGATGGATCAGGGTTCTGCTGGTCTGGGGATGGATCAGGGTTCTGCTGGTCTGGGGATGAATCAGGGTTCTGCTGGTCTGGGGATGGAACAGGGTTCTGGTGGTCTGGGGGATGAATCAGGGTTCTGGTGGTCTGGGGATGGAACAGGGTTCTGCTGGTCTGGTGATGGATCAGGGTTCTGGTGGTCTGGGGGATGAATCAGGGTTCTGGTGGTCTGGGGATGGATCAGGGCTCTGCTGGTCTGGGGATGGATCAGGGTTCTGGTGGTCTGGGGGTGAATCAGGGTTCTGGTGGTCTGGGGATGGAACAGGGTTCTGGTGGTCTGGGGATGGATCAGGGTTCTGCTGGTCTGGGGATGGATCAGGGTTCTGCTGGTCTGGGGATGGATCAGGGTTCTGCTGGTCTGGGGATGGATCAGGGTTCTGCTGGTCTGGTGATGGATCAGGGTTCTGCTGGTCTGGGGATGGATCAGGGTTCTGCTGGTCTGGGGATGGATCAGGGTTCTGCTGGTCTGGGGATGGATCAGGGTTCTGCTGGTCTGGGGATGGATCAGGGTTCTGGTGGTCTGGGGATGGATCAGGGTTCTGGTCCTGCAGTTTTCTGCTACATTCCAGCAGCATGGCTGAGGAAGAGGAGGGTATTGATTCTGGACTGGTTCTGGACTGGTTCTGGACTGGTTCTGGACCAGTCCTGGACTGGTTCTGGACTGGTTCTGGACTGGTTCTGGACCAGATTGTAGCAGTTCTGACCTGGACCTTCGGCGCTGATTCCGTGAGTGCTTCAGGGCCCGAGCGCCGGTCTCATCATCATCCACTGCTGTGTTTCCTACACTGACTCAGTCGTGGCGGATTCGTCCGCTATATTATCAACGTCATCCCTTAAAATGATCAGAATAAAATCTTTTCTCATAAAAAACATAAAAAATTCTTAACTGAAGCTTGATTAGCGCTTCTAGAAGCCGGCAGCAGTAGAAGTCTCTTCTGTCAGACATGGCATTTGCACCTGAACGCAGCACGGAGACGGTATGTCAGGATGAAAACAGCAGCTAGAACCTGAGGCGCACACCTGATGGGAATCAGCCAGAAGGCTTTAATGGGGGATTATCACGCTTCCGTGTTCCGAACTTCCGGTTTGAAACACTTAGACGGCCCACTTCCGGTCCAGTTCAATGTCCCTGCTTTACTTCGTAGATAACGTGAATAAACGCCAACCCTACTGAAATTTTCACGGATTCCAGACTGAAGTGATGCTAAGGAGGAAGTGGATCAAAGCGATCGATTTGCCGCGGTGAAGGACCGAACTTTATAATAAAACACACGTTTGTTTGTCGCCGGTGGGGCACAACACCGGCACTTCACAGCATGCTAGCATTAGCCAGCTAGCGTTTACTGACGTGCTTAACATTGTGCGTCTTAAAACACACAAACATCTGAAAATCGGGTCTGTACCCCCCGTTTCCAGTGGAACAACTGGGGACTGCCAAGAAAGGAGACGCTTTCAGATGCTTGTGTGTTTTCAGCCGCACAAAGTTAGGCACGTTATCGAGCTGGCTAATGCTAACCTGCTAACAGTAGTCCGCCAGCTACTACTCTGTTAAACTTTGTAAATCGGATAAACGCCAATGCCAAGTTTTCATTCCAGACTGAAGTGATGCTGAGGAAGAAGTGGATCAAAACGACAGATTCGCCGCGGTGAAGGACCGAACTTTATAATAAAACGACACACGTTTGTTTGTAGCCGGCAGTCTGCACAGTCGTGTTAGCAGGTTAGCATTAGCCAGCTGGATGACGTGCCTAACTTTGTGCGGCTGAAAACACACAAGCATCTGAAAGCGTCTCCTTTCTTGGCAGTCCCCAGTTGTTCCACTGGAAACGGGGGGGTACAGACCCGATTTTCAGATGTTTGTGTGTTTTAAGACGCACAATGTTAAGCACGTCAGTAAACGCTAGCTGGCTAATGCTAGCATGCTGTGAAGTGCCGGTGTTGTGCCCCACCGACGTCAAATATACATGTGTTTTATTATAAAGTTCGGCCCTTCACCGCGGCGAATCGATCGCTTTGATCCAGCTTTTGATCCAGTATCACTTCAGTCTAGAATGAAAACTTAAGTATGTTTGGAGTTTATCCGATTTAAACAGTATAACAGAGCAGGAACGGCTGTCGTTAACATGGCCCGGAAGAGGAAGTGTCCAAAATCCGGGAACTTCCAGTAAGCGTGATAATCCCCTATTATATCTTTAACTTGATAAATGAGGATAAAGTGTTTTTAGTGGCTTCGTTCTTCATTGGGTCGTCCGGGTCGTCCGGGTTTTCTGGGTTGGTACCTGGTCGTGTTCTGGTCACAGATAATGAACATAACAGTTTCTTCTCTTCCTGATCTGCGTCCTCTTTCAGATCCGGTTTCGGCGAGTTTGGACCAGCATGATGTCGTCTCTCTGACTGATGCCCTCAGAGGTTTCCTGCAGGACCTGCCGGCCCCCATCATCCCCCCAACGGTCTACAGCGAGCTGGTCTACACTGCTCAAGGTACAGTGGGGTACACCACCATGCTCATCGGGTGGTCTGATACCGTTATTAGTCTTAACCAAAACTGAAAGATGCTGAAAGACTTCGGCCATGAAGAGTTAATCCACCTGTGATCCTGTGTTCACGCTGGACGCGAATAAAGTTGTTTGTGCATCAAAATTACACGTAAAGTCAACGTACAGACACGAATAGTGGCACGTTTGAAAAAAATTTGCCCCAATCGCACGTCTTATTTGCACAAACGATGCGTCCTCCTCGCACAAATGGAGCATATTTCACCTTTTTGCTCAAGATTAAAAAATTGAACTTGAGCATTTTATACGCAAACAAAACAATATAAACGGAAATACTCTGTTAAAGTAATCCCTTTCACCCCCTCCCACGCTTTCTAAGGAGGAATTAAGCATCAAAATTGCATATTTAATCTTTCTAAGAACTGATTAACATCCCTGTCGTGCAACTGAAAAGCTCTAAATCTACCGTAAAGCGTGCAGTAGTGTTTAAAAACCCAAACTGGTCTGTAACCTGAACAGGTTTTTCTTAAGTTATTAGAAACTGCAGTGAACTCTTCAGTGGCACGTCGGAGGCCTTTTACATGTCGCCCAAACTTAGACGATTCGCTCGTACATTTTTAGGGGTCCCAGGCGGTGGCCTGGATGTTATGGCTCGGGGTGGGGGGCCTCATCTGGACCCTTCGTTTGGGGCCTCACTTTGGGTGGGGGCGGTGCCGACTGGTATTATGTCATTTATATGATCAAATCAAATCAAGTTTATTCCTATAGCCCTTTCCAGCACCCATTGGACACACAAAGTGCTTTACAGCAGTGGTAACAGAAAAAGAGACAATGTAACACATCATAAAAATGTAAAGTTAAATCGTTGAGGGCTTTGAAAACAAACAAAAGTAATTTGTATATGATGGCAGCTGCTTGTTGTTTATATGATCAGGTGCTCAGAATATCATAGTTTATTAAACGGCTCTTTAGAAAGCAGTAAAATGCTCCGTTGACTTGAATGGGTTCAGTGGTCATTATTTTTGCATAATGGCCGCTGTCAAGGGCAACAGATCTTTTTTTCCTTTTTTTAAACTGTGGTCTTATGGTTAATGTGATATTCCTCTTTTCTCAACCAAGATCTCAACGGGAAAAAACAGCAACAGCAAACAGCAAGCGAGCGCTTAGCGACACCTTGTGGTAGAAAAATGGATGACTAATCAATTAACTTGAACATCTTTGGTGGCGTGGTGGTTAGCACCGCAGCCTCACATTAAGAAGGTTGCTGGTTCGATTCCCGGCTGGGGAGGGGGATCGAACAGTTCCAATTGTGGCCTTCCTGTGTGGAGTTTGCATGTTCTCCCCGTGTATGCGTGGGTTCTCTCCGGGTTCTCCGGCTTCCTCCCACAGTCCAAAGACATGCTTCACTCTAAATTGTCTCTAGGAATGAATGTGAGTGTGAATGGTTGTCTGTCTCTCTGTGTTGGTCCTGCGACAGACTGGCGACCTGTCCAGGGTGTACCCCGCCTTTCGCCTGATAATAGCTGGGATAGGCTCCAGCAACCCCCGCGACCCTGAACTGGATGAGCGGCACAGAAAATGACTGATGACTGACATCTTTGGCAAGTGTGGGAATTTTGAACACTGGGTCCAGGCCGAGTTTAAGGATTCACCCTCTCCAAAACAAAAACGACAAAAAGACGACGACAAAGGGACCGGTGGCAAGGGGCATTAGGCTAACGGCAGAGGAGGAAATGTCCAGTTCAACATACAGAAATAGCCGGTGCTAGCCCAAATTACAGCCCCCATGACTCAACTTAGGGCTGGACGATAATTCAATATCAATATATATCGATCGATAGAGGTTTTTTCAAAATAAAAAAAAGAGGGTCAATAAAAGTTCAATATAGAAGCACAGTTTTCTGCTGTAGCCTATCAGGTAGCAGGATGCTACAGTCACTTCTTCCGCCAAACCAATCACAAACGCAGACCAGGCAAAGGCTGAACTGGAATTCAGTGTTATGCTACTTTCAGACTTCCACTGGAAAGCGGTAATATTGTGAACTCTGTCCTTTATAACGCTGCATTCAGACATGCGTACCGCTCTTTTACCTCAGAGATGTAGCGGACATGTACTGGCTGGTCTACATGTCACAAGAGCGCAAATGTTGCGGCACGTCGTTTTGGCTGAAAGCACAAGAAAATGTTCTGGACAGAGTTGAAGGGAGAGCGGGGGGGCTGTGCTGACTTTTCTGCAACGTTTCCTGATGTATGAAAGCGAAAAAGCGACACGATAAGTCCACAAGGAAGCGGCATGTTTGAAAAGACGAGTCTGTTTAAAGAGCGGATGGACTTTACCGCTCATGTTCCACAATGCGAAACTGAAACCGGCTTTAGTGTGAACTTTATTATAAGTAGGTAATTCAGCAAAAGCTTAAATGGTCAGGGCTGTGCCTAAAATAGCTTTTAATTTGATAATGGCTTTTTTGATAAATATCGATATCAATCAATACAGATTTTTTTTTTCATCGATAATCTTTTTTTCTATATCGTCCAGCCCTAACTCAACTAACAACCGTTGCCAAGCAACAAACGCTCCAACTGTCAGGAACTATTCTATTCTTAGCGTAAAACATCAGAAAGTTATTTCGGCCCTCAAAAATAGAAGAACTTAATTTGAATTTTGTTCTTTACAAGTAGCCGATAAGCGGGATGTTTGGAATGCAGGTCATTATCGGGAAATACGGACCTATAGGAAAATGCAGATCTAAGTGTCACAATATCGCAATACTGTATCGTATTGTGACCCACGTAGAAGTCTTTGCCAACACCAACCCTTATTTAACACGAGCATAATTCCTCTGCTCTGAGCTCGGTGTTACTTCGTGCAACGGCAGACGCTTCAACACCTGACAGCAGACTGCCGTGTCTGGATGGGAAGACGACCAGACTCCTCTTGTTTCTCTTCTCGTACTAAGCCGTCTTGCCCCGTTGACCCGCCATCCTCCTCCGTCTCCAGCTTTCAGCCATTCTCACTCGTCTACCAGCCTATCAGACCTTGTTATCCTGCGGTGTTTTCAGGACGGGAGGAAGCTCATCGTTCCCTTTAACCTCCTCCCAAGTATCACTCAGCTTGACGTCCAACTGCCAACCGTCTCACTTACATAACAGCTTTTCTCTGTAAGTGATGTCTTTCTACGTTTCGCCATGGAAAGGATAGCCCCCCCTGAGGCGATGCTGCAGTGGTTTCTGGAGACCGTCTGAGGCTAATCCCATTCAAATTGAACTTCTTATTCCGGAAGGGGTCACTTGCAGAACACCAGGTGAGTTTTTCTGTGAAATCAGAGGGAATTATCAGAAGATGTCTGAAGCGCTGACTGTGTGGGGACGATAAGTCTGACAATAATAGCAGGAGATCCCTGAAAAAGAAACTATTTGCTTTAGGGGACATGTTGAGTCTCTTCTGTCCCTCCCTGCTTTGCTTATAGCTCATTTTGGTTTCTACCCCCGTCGGCCGTCAGATGGGAGGTTCTGCTGGAGATTCTTGACAGAAATCAAACACATGGACAAAAATAGACTATTTTGTCCATGTAAACAAACGTCCTCTCAGAGTGGACGCTCATGTTTCTGCTGACCATCTGAGCTGGACTCATGTTCAGCTGAGTTCTGGCTCTAAACGTTCAGTTTCCTGCTACTTCTACTACATCTGGACACATTTACAGGGTTCCCCCTCGTCCTGGGAAACCTGGAAAACCTGGAAAATGATTGAACATTTTTCTAGTCATGGAAAACAAATGGGAAATGAGAAAAAGAGTAAAATGTCCTGGAAAAGCTTGAGTTGTCCTGAAAAATGATTTTTCCTCCCTCTGCTTCCTCTCAGCTTCGTCTCTGCTTCGTCTCTGCTTTGTTTCTGCTTTGTCTCGGCTTCGTCTCTGCTTCGTTTCTGCTTCGTCTCGGCTTCGTCTTGGCTTCGTCCCGGCTTCGTCTCGGCTTCGTCTCTGCTTTGTTTCTGCTTTGTCTCTGCTTCGTTTCTGCTTCGTTTCTGCTTCGTCTCGGCTTCGTCCCGGCTTCGTCTCGGCTTCGTCTCTGCTTCGTTTCTGCTTCGTCTCTGCTTCGTTTCTGCTTCGTCTCCGCTTCGTCTCCGCTTCGTCTCCGCTTCGTCTCCGCTTCGTCTCCGCTTCGTCCCGGCTTCGTCTCGGCTTCGCCCCGGCTTCGTCTCGGCTTCGTCTCGGCTTTGTCCCGGGTTCGTCCCGGCTTCGTCTCCGCTTCGTCCCGGCTTCGTCTCGGCTTCGTCTCGGCTTCGTCTCTGCTTCGTCTCGGCTTCGTCTCGGCTTCGTCCTGGCTTCGTCTCGGCTTCGTCCCGGCTTCGTCTCCGCTTCGTCTCCGCTTCGTCTCCGCTTCGTCCCGGCTTCGTCTTGGCTTCGTCCCGGCTTCGTCTCGGCTTCGTCTCGGCTTTGTCCCGGCTTCGTCCCGGCTTCGTCTCCGCTTCGTCCCGGCTTCGTCTCGGCTTCGTCTCGGCTTCGTCTCAGCTTCGTTTCTGCTTTGTCTCGACTTCGTCTCAGCTTCGTCTCGGCTTCGTCTCGACTTCGTCTCAGCTTCGTCTCTGCTTCGTCTTGGCTTCGTTTCTGCTTTGTCTCTGCTTTGTCTCGGCTTCGTCTCGGCTTCGTCTCTGCTTCGTTTCTGCTTCTTCTCGGCTTCGTCTCTGCTTCGTCTCTGCTTCGTTTCGGCTTCGTCTCGGCTTCGTCTCAGCTTCGTTTCTGCTTTGTCTCAGCTTCGTCTCTGCTTCGTCTCGGCTTCGTTTCTGCTTCGTCTCTGCTTCATCTCTGCTTCGTCCCGGCTTCATCTCTGCTTCGTCTCTGCTTTGTCTCTGCTTCGTCTCTGCTTCGTCTCGGCTTCGTCTCGGCTTCGTCTCGGCTTCATTGCTACTCTGTTGCTGTACAAAATATAAGCTACAATTGTAGAACACTTCTTCAAAAGCTTAGGGTGGAAGTTATTAGTCTATGTTGTGATAACTTGACTTGTGATGTAGCAGCTGCAGAAGTCCTGAAAATGTCCTGGAAAAGTCCTGGAAAATAACTTCAAGAAAAGAGTGGGAACCCTGATTTAGCTTTTCAAGGTCTGCACCTGACACCGATTCCAGCTGTTCCGAGCTGGTCTGATCTGGTCAGATCTGCAAGATCAGGAATCAGTTGAGCTCTCAGGGCCGAACAAGTTGGATCCACACCAACACCTCCAGAGCATTTGTAGCCATGCTTCACCTCTCTGTTGTATCTAAAGGCAAATACTTCTCTCATGTTATGAAACCGGAGTTTTTCCCCCTACGACAGCAAAGTACACTTGATAAATAGGCCCCGCCCACAACTATCAGTGCTGGGTCTTTTACTGGGACTGCTTCTGAGACTGCTGGGTCTGTCTGATTCAGGAAGAGATGGCATTCCTTGGAATATCACCTGTCTTACAAGAATGGTGAGACAAGCTGCTTTGTGTCATTAAAGTCACCTGTAAACAGCAACATCATCAGCAAAAAGGTTTCTTTCCAGCAAGCGCGGAATTAGCCTTACTGAGGGTTCCATTGTATGGACGAAGGCCCCGTTAGATCATACAGTACCAAAATGGCAACTATTTTTTTTTTATTTACTGATGTTTTATTACCCATAAATATGAGGTGACATAATACATGTTCACATGGGCATGAAAATAGATATTCGAATCTACAACAGAGTTTCTACTCCCTACTGAATTTATATCAAAGCAGTTAAATCAATTTTGAATGGAATCTATATCAAATCGAATTGCAACACAAAGAATCAAATTGAATCGTGGGGTTCTTAAAGTTGTACTTCCGTGGTCATTTCATTAATATTTCTGTGTTCTCCATTATTATTGAATGCATTCTGCATCGTTTCTGTTTAAAAAAACCTTCTGGTATCTTTGTATCCAGCTGTATTTGTATACTAGAAGAGAGGCTTGTGGTCCAACGGCAGCTTTTCCGGGTCCTTCTCATGAATTTCCGTCTGATTGGCTGCCTCCCATCAGTGTATGAAGGAAGCTCCGCCCTCCGCTCTTATTTTGTTACAGACAGGAAATAGAGCCGACAAACAAGTTTGTTCCACCATGCTAACAAACAGTTAGCTAATTAGCTTCTCAACTCCGAAGCTACAGTCGTGCCGTCTTTACTTCTAGTGTGTAGTGGAGGGTTACCTGCCTTCCAATGGACAGATAGAAACCCCACGTGGGATACGCTATTTGCAATGTTACGTAGAAGTGCGAGGCTGTTCCTGATTCGCTCTTTTCTTCGTATTGTTTCTCTGATGAGAAAGCACAGCCGACTGGGGGGAACGCAACGCTAGCAAGTCAGCATGTGTAAGTAAACAAGGGGAAACCCTCCGTATTTCAGAAGGAGCAAGTTAAACGGGTTTTCAGTGGAAGGGGGCCTTTAACAATACCCAACCCTCGTCTGTAAAGTGCCTGGACATATTCCCACTGTTCCCAGACTGAAATACTTGTTTGAAAACTCTCCGTTTACAAAAATTCCACCAAACATTGCTAGCTGCTACTTGTCAACATAGCGCCTAGAGCTGCTTTTGCCTCCAGGCTAAGCCCCGCCCACCAAAAAATGTAATTGTGTTTGTAAAGTTTGAAACGGTCTATGCTCTGGTCAGAACTTTGTTCAACCAATGTTGTGTTCAAGTGCTCTATAAATAAAGATGAGTTGAATTTCTTCATTTCTTCATTGTTGCAGACTTTTAGTTGTTAAATGATTCAAGTTAATGTTTGGAGGAGAATAATTTTACATCCATGTGGACGGAGTTAGAAAAATGCCTCATATAAAGACTGTAACTTGCTATCCAGTCCAAGTCTGTCCCGCTGAGATTTACTGATGTTGTAACATCTGAAATCCCGTCTCATTTCTTACCTTTCCTCTGGCTGTTCTGCCGTCTGGGAGACGAATCATTTTCTCATCTGAATCCATCTGATGTGCATTAATTTTTCCATCCAGAGGAGCATCATGGGAAATCCCCGTATTATTGGAGAGAGCAATAAAATGTTCAGAAGCTGGAAGGGATTTTTCCTAAAGCCTCTGAACCCTGTAAACCCAGCACTGGGACATTTTTATCCACTTTCATTCAGTCTTTGCAGACGCTGCAGTGAATTTGGGAAATTAGTCAGTTCAAGATTCAAAATTCAATTTAGACATGAAGTTGCTTTTCTACATGAAATCTAAAAATGTTTAAGCTGGTTTCTTTTTGGCTTTTAAACTAAACTATTATTCTGATATTCTATAAAAATCATCATTTTCCTTAATTTCACTGTCACAGAACGACATTCTGTGTCATCAGGATAACCAACCAAGCTAATAAATGAAGGTTAAAAATTGGGATATTTGATACTGGCTTTTTTTTTTACCGATATCCAATGTTGTCCAACTCTTAAATTCTGATATCAACCGATACCGATCTCTGCAGACAAATGTGAGGTTGTATCTGCCAGCTATATTCTGCTCAGAGAGCAAACATCCCAAAACCTCCTTAGCTCAGCCAGAGGAGTTCATTTTGGACATCTTACTGCCATACAGCGGGTACAGAAAGTATTCACACCCTTTTAAACTTTTCACTCTTTGTTTCATTGCAGCCATTTGCCAAAATAAAAAAAGTTGATTTTATTTCACATTAATGTCACTCAGCACCATCTGGACAGAAAAAACAGAAATGTAGAAATTTTTGCAAATTTATTTAAAAAAAAAACTGAAATATGACATGGTCATAAGTATTGAGTACTTTTCTCAGTACTGAGTAGAAGTACTTCTGAGCTGGTACATTCATGAGTCTTCTTGGGAATGATGCAACAAGTGTTCCACACCTGGATTTGGGATCTTCTGGTTCTTCTTGCAGATCCTCTCCAGTTCTGTCAGGTTGGATGGTGAACGGTGGTGTTCAGCCATTTTCAGGTCTCTCAGAGATGCTCAGTTGGGTTTAAGTCAGGGTTCTGGCTGGGCCGGTCCAGAATGGTCCAGAGTGGTTCTGATCCACTCCTTTGTTATTTCAGCTGTGTGTGAGGGTCATTGTCTTGTTGGAAGGTGAACCTTCGGCCCAGTCTGAGCTCCTGAACTCTGGAAGAGCTTTTCTTCCAGGATCTCTGTACTTGGCCGCATTCATCTTTCCTTCAACTGCAACCAGTCGTCCTGTCCCTGCAGCTGAAAAACACCCCCATAGCATGATGCTGCCACCACCGTGCTTCACTGTTGGGATGGTATTGGGCAGGTGATGAGCAGTGCCTGGTTTTCTCCACACATACCGCTTAGAATGAACTCCAAAAAGTTCAATCTTGGTCTCATCAGACCAGAGAATCTTGTTTCTCTCAGTCTGGGAGTCCTTCATGTGTTTTTGGCAAACTCTATGCGGGCTTTCATATGTCTGCACTGAGGAGAGGCTTCCATCGGGCCACTCTGCCATAAAGCCCCGACTGGTGGAGGCTGCAGTGATACTGACTTTGTGGAACTTTCTCCATCTCCCTGCTGCATCTCTGGAGCTCAGCCACAGTGATCTTTGGCTTCTTCTTTACTCTCTCACCAAGGCTCTTCTCCCACCATTGCTCAGTTTGGCTGGACGGCCGGGTCTAGGAAGAGTTCTGCTCGTCCCAAACTTCTTCCATGTAAGGACTATGGAGGCCACCGTGCTCTTAGGAACCTTTAGTGCTGCAGAAACTCTTTTGTAACCTTGTCCAGATCTGTGTCTCGCCACAATTCTGACTCTGAGCTCCTTGGACAGTTCCTTCCACCTCATGATCCTCATTTGCTCTGACATGAACTGTGAGCTGGAAGCTCTTATATAGACAGGTGTGTGTCTTTCCTAATCATGTCCAATCAGTTTAATTAAACACAGCTGGACTCCAATGAAGAAGTAGAACCATCTCAAGAGGATCAGAAGAAATGGACAACATATGAGTTAAATAGGAGTGTGACTGCAAAGACTGAATACTTATGACCATGTCATATTTCAGTTTTTCTTTAATTAATTTGCAAAAAAATTTCTACAATTCTGTTTTTTCTGTCAAGACGGGGTGCTGAGTGACATTAATGAGAACTAAAATCAAATTTTTGATTCAGGCAAATGGCTGCAATGAAACAAAGGGTGAAAAGTTAAAAGAAGTCTGAATACTTTCCGTACTCCCTGTATATCAGATACTAGCAGGTATCAGATACTACCATATATCAGATACTAGCAGGTATTAGATACTACCATATATCAGATACTAGCAGGTATTAGATACTACCATATATCAGATACTAGCAGGTATTAGATACTACCATATATCAGATACTAGCAGGTATTAAATACTACCATATATCAGATACTAGCAGGTATTAAATACTACCATATATCAGATACTAGCAGGTATTAGATACTACCATATATCAGATACTAGCAGGTATTAGATACTACCATATATCAGATACTAGCAGGTATTAGATACTACCATATATCAGATACTAGCAGGTATTAAATACTACCATATATCAGATACTAGCAGGTATTAAATACTACCATATATCAGATACTAGCAGGTATTAGATACTACCGTATATCAGATACTAGCAGGTATCAGATACTACCATATATCAGATACTAGCAGGTATTAGATACTACCGTATATCAGATACTAGCAGGTATCAGAAACTACCATATATCAGATACTAGCAGGTATTAGATACTACCATATATCAGATACTAGCAGGTATCAGATACTACCATATATCAGATACTAGCAGGTATCAGATACTACCATATATCAGATACTAGCAGGTATTATCAACATGTGTCTAATTCTAATGTTTCTAACAACTTGGTAACTTAACCAACAACTTAAAACCAGACATGTTATCAGCAGCTTCAAAGAAAGTCAGTCTGTAGCAGCAGCAGCTGCACCGTAGTCACATGACTCTGAGAGGAATGCTGGGAAATGAAGTTCTTCCAGGATAACAGGGACTTTTAGCTTGTATTTTTCTTTGTTAAAAGCCTCTTTATAAATATTTTTTTCTTTCTTTTTTACTTACTACATGCTGGAACAGTGGCGGTTCTCCGGTTCTTACTCCGAGCAGCTTTGTTGTTGGCTAGAACAGCAGGAAAACATGAGTGCTGGGCTGCTACATCTATGCGCGCCGCCAGAGTTCAAATAAAAATCTGGAAAGAGACCGACGGTCTTCTCTGCAGTAGTTTTGGTGTCGATCCGGATCACCGTTCCAGGCATTTTTTTAAAGAATTGGTTGTCTTTGCGAGACATGGCCACATGGGGGAGCAGCCTTCCGGAGATCTCCCCTCACCATTAAAAGAAAACCTCCTCCACCCTGGAGGGGTCGGGTGGGCTCCTGGGCGGAGGTCTGGGCTGTCCTCTAGCCCAGTCTTCTGGCCGCTTCCATTCTGATTGGATGGATATTTCCTCCTCTTTCATTCGTTTATTATTTATTTATTATTTATTTATTCATCCACTGTGGACCCTTGAGCAAGGTCCTTGACCCCCACCAACTGCTCCCCGGGCACTTTAAATAGCAGCCCACTGCTCTCAGGTTCAACCTGAGATGGTAAAATGCAGAGAAAGAATTTCCTAATTGGCTCACTAATTGGGATTAATAAAGTCTTTATCTTTGATTTATTTGAAGTGTTGGTGGTCTTTGTCTCCATGGAGGTTTTTACTGGTCAGGAGAAAAAGCTGGTTGATGAAGACTATGAGGAAAATCTTCATCAATCAAACAAATGCTGGCTACAGTCCAGTTCTGGTGCTTCCATCATCTTCCTCTTCCCACCCCCACGCTGGCTGTCCAGACCCCCAGTCCCACGGGACCAGATGGGCAGACCAAGTTCCCTCTGCAGCCTTGACCTCTATTGACCGGTGGGGTCAGCCAGGACCCGTTAGACCACCAGCAGGACCGTGTGTGTTGTCCGTTATCTGTGCTGCTCAGACAGACGGAGGCCACTTCCCTGACCTCCATCCCACTGCAACAGATTGTCAGACATCCATCACCCCCCCCAAACACACACCTCCACCTATACACACTCCAGCAAAGGATTCCGACATCGAACCTGCAGCTTGAAAGAGAAAACTTTGAGGAAACAACAAACCGGATTGGTAGGAAGAGGAAATGGAGCCTAAAGCTCCTCTGGAGTGGTGGTGTGATGAGGTTCTGGACAGGAAATGGGTTCCACAGAGTGGCCAGGACAGGGGGGATCCAGTTTTCTAAGTTGTGGTTCCAGCTGTACTGCAGGAGCAGGCTTTTCATTTCTACAAAGTTCTGTTTGTAAGCAGGACAGAGTAGAATGTAGCAACCGTGAAATCTGGGATTTATGGAGCAAACAAGCAGGAAGAGTTACAGATGTTAGATGTTTTATTCTCCGTGTTATCGAGCGAACGGAAACATCCTCTGGCTGGCAAGTAGGGCCACTGTTGCTGTGAATGGATCCTTCATCCTCCACGTCTACACTCAGTCATCCTCCCAGCATGCCGCTGGTCCGTCTGTCTGACCTGACAGCAGCGTGGCCACTCCGTGTTATTGGCATTGATCTGAACACTTTAGCTCCTCAGCAGATGGAACGCTGAAGACATGACTCATGTAGGTAATCAATACATGTCAGCATTACAGCACCTGCATACATGTACATGATGGATGGGTGATAGATGGATGGACGGATGTACGGATGGATGGATGGATGTACGGATGGATGATGGATGGATGTACAGATGGATGTACAGACGATGTATGGATGGATGTACGGATGGATGATGGATGGATGGATGATGGATGGATGGATGGATGGATGGATGCGGAATCGGATGGATGGATGGATGGATGGATGGATGTCGATAGATGTACGGATGGATGAATGGATGGATTGTATGGATGGATGGATGTATGGATGGATGGATGGATGGATGGATGGATGGATGGATGGATGGATGGATGAATTGATATATGGATGGATGGCTTGATGATTGGATGGATGGATGGATGGATGGATGTATGGATGGATGTACAGATGGATATATGGATGGATGATGGATGGATGTACGGATGTATGGATGGATGGTTCGTGATGGATGGATGGATGGATGGATGGATGTACAGACAGATGTACGGATGGATGATAGATGGATGGATGGTTGGTTGGTTTGTTGGATGGATGGATATATGGATTGATGGATGGGTCATGGATGGATGGATGGATGGATGAGTGGATGGATGAATGGATGGATTGATATGGATGGATGGATGGATGGAATGGATGGATGGATGAATGGATGGGTCATGGATTGATGGATGGATGGATGGCTTTATGGATGGATGGATGCGTAATGGATGGATGGATGAATGATTGATAGATATATGGATGGATGGATGAATGGATATTTGGATGATGGTTGGTTGGTTGGTTGGATGGATGGATATATGGATTGATGGATGGGTCATGGATGGATGGTTGGATGGATGGATGGATGGATGGATGGATAAGAGGATGGATGAATGGATGGATTGCTATATGGATGGATGGATGCATGGATGGGTCATGGATTGATTGATGGATGGATGGATTGATATGGATGGATGGATGGATGGATGGATGGATGGATGGATGGATGGATGGATTGATATGGATGTATATATGGATGGATGGATGGCTTTATGGATGGATGGATGCGTAATGGATGGATGGATGGATATTTGGATGATGGATGGTTGGATGGATGGATATAAGGATAGATAGATGGATGGATCGGTATACAGATGGATGGATGGATGGATTGATATATGGATGGATAGATGGATGGATCGGTATACGGATGGATGGATGGTCTCCAGATCAGGGTATCTCAACTCCTACAAGGGCTGATGTCCTGCAGGTTGTAGATGTGTCCCTGCTCCAACACACATGAATACAAATATGCATGCATATAAACATGTCTTCACTTCCTCTGCACCGCCGTAATGCCTTAAATGTTTTATTTAAAGCACACTGAACTGTCTTGTACATGAAATTTACAATATAAATAAATAAATAAATGAAGGAATATAAATAAACTTTCTTCGTGAGCACCTTTGTGAACGTTCCTTCCCGTTGCACGGTGACAAACACTCGTGCTCTAGAGATGTCGGAAAACTTGGAGCCGTGCTGGTTCTGGACCCATGTCCAGGACTGTGGTCTGCAGGTGGATGACGTCCATGTTTGTCGTCTTCCAGAGAGCCAGAGCGTGGAGGAATGCGGGGACAGGCTGAAGAGGATCCTGGAGTCTCCCAGCATCCCTCAGGCCAACTACCAGGTCCTGGTCCACCTCAGCAGACACCTGGACCGGGTCAGACAGCACGGCCAGACCGGCGCTCGTCTACTGGGTCAGGCCTTCGCCGACATCGTCTTCAAGCCCTGTCCTCTCAGGTACTGAGCTTTCCTATGTCACATGAACTCATCACCACATGCTGGTCTGGTCAGATGTGAAGGCAGTCTGTAGACCGGTCCACAAACTGGACTACAGAAGGTCTGTAGACCGGTCCACAAACTGGACTACAGAAAGTCGGTAGACCGGTCCACAAACTGGACTACAGAAGGTCTGTAGACCGGTCCACAAACTGGACTACAGAAGGTCTGTAGACCGGTCCACAAACTGGACTACAGAAGGTCTGTAGACCGATCCACAAACTGGACTACAGAAGGTCTGTAGACCGGTCCACAAACTGGACTACAGAAGGTCTGTAGACCGGTCCACAAACTGGACTACAGAAAGTCTGTGGTCCGGTCCACAAACTGGACTACAGAAAGTCTGTAGACCGGTCCACAAACTGGACTACAGAAGGTCTGTAGACCGATCCACAAACTGGACTACAGAAGGTCTGTAGACCGGTCCACAAACTGGACTACAGAAAGTCTGTAGACCGGTCCACAAACTGGACTACAGAAAGTCTGTAGACCGGTCCACAAACTGGACTACAGAAAGTCTGTAGACCGGTCCACAAACTGGACCACAGAAGGTCTGTAGACCGGTCCACAAACTGGACTACAGAAGGTCTGTAGACCGGTCCACAAACTGGACTACAGAAAGTCTGTAGACTGGTCCACAAACTGGACTACAGACTGGTCTACAGACTGGACTTCAGCATGGACTACAGACATGTCTGCATACTGGTCTACAGACTGGACTTCAAACTGGACTACAGACTGGTCCACAGACTGGACTACAGACTGGTCCGCAAACTGGACTACAGACCCACCTCCTCCAGCACCAGGGAACCCCCCAGTAGGATGACCAAACAAACCTGGAGGATGTGGATTACGGTTCTCCCTAAAACCTGGTGCAGGAGACACGGCTCTAGGGAACCATGAGGACCGCGGGTTCTGATCCGGTCCAGGAAATGATGAGGAGGATGTCTGGCCAGCTGAGACATGACAGGACCTGAGGCTGGCTAGGAACTGGTCCTGAAACAGGACTGGACCAAAACTGGTCCTGTAACAGGAATGGATCAGAACTGGTCCTATGACCGGACTGGACAGGAACTGGTCATGGATCAGGACTGGACAAAAACTGGTCCTGTAACGGGACTGGGCAGGAACTGGTCCTGTAAGAGGACTGGACCAGAACTGGTCTTGTAACGGGACTGGACCTGAACTGGTCCTGTAACGGGACCAGGGCTCTGGAACAGGTCTTTGGACCAGGAATTTGGACCAGAAGTTTGGACCAGGACTTTGGACCAGGAGTTTCATCTTCCTGCTAGGTTGACTGGGTTCTGCTGGGTTTACTATGTTCTATTGGGTTTACTGGGTTCTGCTGGGTTTACTATGTTCTATTGGGTTTACTGGGTTCTACTGGGTTTACTATGTTCTATTGGGTTTACTGGGTTCTGCTGGGTTTACTATGTTCTATTGGGTTTACTGGGTTCTACTGGGTTTACTATGTTCTATTGGGTTTACTGGGTTCTGTTGGGTTTACTATGTTCTATTGGGTTTACTGGGTTCTGCTGGGTTTACTATGTTCTATTGGGTTTACTGGGTTCTGCTGGGTTTACTATGTTCTATTGGGTTTACTGGGTTCTGCTGGGTTTACTATGTTCTACTGGGAGAGAAAACCCTCCCCTGCTCAGAGATTTTACTCAGGTCTCGGTTTGGTTCTTCAGTGCGGACGTGAACCCGGACCACCACATCAGGATCCTGGAGGCCCTCATCTCAACCGGTGGCCTGATGGACCTGCAGGCAGCACCAGGTAGGAGGTCTTTCTCTCCTGCGGAGGTCTGACTGATGCAGCCTGGACCAGAAGGGACCATTTACGGTCCAGTGGTTCTGGTCCGGGTTCTGAGTTGGATCAGGTATACGATAAGCTGGTCTCAGCAGAGATGCTTGTTTTAACTTGGAGGATGAAATGTAACCAGGTCCGAGACGGATTCGCACAATTTGAGTTGGAGCTGCGAGCAACGAAGATTCACCAGGATGCTGGTCTCTGGTACTGGTCTACAGAAACAGTCTCTGGTACTGGTCTACAGAAACGGTCTCTGATGCTGGTCTACAGAAATGGTCTCTGGTACTGGTCTACAGAAACGGTCACTGGTACTGGTCTACAGAAACGGTCTCTGGTACTGGTCTACAGAAACGGTCACTGGTACTGGTCTACAGAAACAGTCTCTGGTACTGGTCTACAGAAATGGTCTCTGGTACTGGTCTACAGAAACAGTTTCTGGTACTGGTCTACAGAAACAGTCTCTGGTACTGGTCTACAGAAACGGTCTCTGGTACTGGTCTACAGAAACAGTTTCTGGTACTGGCCTACAGAAACAGTCACTGGTACTGGTCTACAGAAACGGTCTCTGGTACTGGTCTACAGAAACAGTTTCTGGTACTGGTCTACAGAAACAGTCTCTGGTACTGGTCTACAGAAACAGTCTCTGGTACTGGTCTACAGAAACTATCTCTAGTGCTGGTCTACAGAAACAGTCTCTGGTCCTGGTCCGGTCCTGGTCTGGTCCTGGTCTGGTTCTGGTCTGGTTCTGGTCTAGTTCTGCTCTGGTCCTGGTCTGGTGCAGATCTTTCAGGCTGCAGACAGAGGAAAGGTCAGACAGCAGGTGTTCGGCTGATCAAAGCGTCTGCTGAGGTCACCGTTCACAGGTCAGCGTGTGTGAGGGTGGAAATGTCAGGAAGTGTGTGTGTGTGTGTGTGTGTGTGGGCGTGTTTGCATGTGTGTGTGCATGCGTGTGTGTGTTTGTGTGTGTGTGTGTGGGCGTGTTTGCATGTGTGTGTGTGTGTGTGTGTTTGTGTGTGGGCGTGTTTGCGTGGGTGTGTGTGTGTGTGTGGCGTGTGTTGGTCACAGCAGAGATGCCGATATTTGCTCAGAGGGACGTCTCCTCTGTAAGTTCACTCAGAGGTGAAGCTGGAAATGTTGCTGGACTTGCAAGCGGGTCAGGAACGGATCCTCGGCTGGAACCGGAGCGGCAGGATTCGGAGCGGCAGGATTCGGAGCAGAAGGAATCAGTGCAGAAGGAATCGGAGTGGCGGGAATGTTGCGCAGCACCAGCAGACTTTGATAAGCAAGTTAATAACATCTTAAGGGAAATAAATCAGTTATTTTGGAAACAATGTTGAAAGATTTGCTTCCCGCCTTACGTGATGTTGTCCCACAGGGCTCCACCCAGGGTCCCTCTCTTCTCTTCACATCTTTATACTGTTATAAAGTGGGACGCAGGTATAGAAACTGTTGCCCGACACTCTTCACCTGATCTGAACGTAAATAACCTGGAAATAATGCCGACAGTCTGCAGTTAAAGCGCGTCTTGTTTGTTTAGTGACATACCAGCAGAGGTGCGTCGTTCTTTAGCGCTTCCTGCTCCTAGACCGTGAAACAAACTGGCCCTTCACATCCGCATCGCTACTGATCTCCGCTGACTTCTTAACCCGGCGTGGCATGGATGCTACCAGCTTTAACCCGGCGTGGCATGGATGCTACCAGCTCTAACCCGGCATGGCATGGATGCTAGCAGCTTTAACCCGTCGTGGCATGGATGCTAGCAGCTTTAACCCGGCGTGGCATGGATGCTAGCAGCTTTAACCCGGCGTGGCATGGATGCTAGCAGCTCTAACCCGGCGTGGCATGGATGCTACCAGCTTTAACCCGGCGTGGCATGGATGCTACCAGCTCTAACCCGGCGTGGCATGGATGCTACCAGCTTTAACCCGGCGTGGCATGGATGCTAGCAGCTTTAACCCGGCGTGGCATGGATGCTACCAGCTCTAACCCGGCGTGGCATGGATGCTACCAGCTTTAACCCGGCGTGGCATGGATGCTACCAGCTCTAACCCGGCGTGGCATGGATGCTACCAGCTTTAACCCGGCGTGGCATGGATGCTACCAGCTTTAACCCGGCGTGGCATGGATGCTACCAGCTCTAACCTGGCGTGGCATGGATGCTACCAGCTCTAACCCAGCGTGGCATGGATGCTAGCAGCTTTAACCTGGCGTGGCATGGATGCTACTAGCTCTAACCCGCCGTGGCATGGATGCTACCAGCTTTAATCCGCCGTGGCATGGATGCTAGCAGCTTTAACCCGCCGTGGCATGGATGCTACCAGCTTTAACCCGGCGTGGCATGGATGCTACCAGCTCTAACCCGGCATGGCATGGATGCTAGCAGCTTTAACCCGTCGTGGCATGGATGCTAGCAGCTTTAACCCGGCGTGGCATGGATGCTAGCAGCTTTAACCCGGCGTGGCATGGATGCTACCAGCTCTAACCCGGCGTGGCATGGATGCTACCAGCTTTAACCCGGCGTGGCATGGATGCTACCAGCTCTAACCCGGCGTGGCATGGATGCTACCAGCTTTAACCCGGCGTGGCATGGATGCTAGCAGCTTTAACCCGGCGTGGCATGGATGCTAGCAGCTTTAACCCGGCGTGGCATGGATGCTAGCAGCTCTAACCCGGCGTGGCATGGATGCTACCAGCTTTAACCCGGCGTGGCATGGATGCTACCAGCTCTAACCCGGCGTGGCATGGATGCTACCAGCTTTAACCCGGCGTGGCATGGATGCTAGCAGCTTTAACCCGGCGTGGCATGGATGCTACCAGCTCTAACCCGGCGTGGCATGGATGCTACCAGCTTTAACCCGGCGTGGCATGGATGCTACCAGCTCTAACCCGGCGTGGCATGGATGCTACCAGCTTTAACCCGGCGTGGCATGGATGCTACCAGCTTTAACCCGGCGTGGCATGGATGCTACCAGCTCTAACCTGGCGTGGCATGGATGCTACCAGCTCTAACCCAGCGTGGCATGGATGCTAGCAGCTTTAACCTGGCGTGGCATGGATGCTACTAGCTCTAACCCGCCGTGGCATGGATGCTACCAGCTTTAATCCGCCGTGGCATGGATGCTAGCAGCTTTAACCCGCCGTGGCATGGATGCTACCAGCTTTAACCCGGCGTGGCATGGATGCTACCAGCTCTAACCCGGCATGGCATGGATGCTAGCAGCTTTAACCCGTCGTGGCATGGATGCTAGCAGCTTTAACCCGGCGTGGCATGGATGCTAGCAGCTTTAACCCGGCGTGGCATGGATGCTACCAGCTCTAACCCGGCGTGGCATGGATGCTACCAGCTTTAACCCGGCGTGGCATGGATGCTACCAGCTCTAACCCGGCGTGGCATGGATGCTACCAGCTTTAACCCGGCGTGGCATGGATGCTAGCAGCTTTAACCCGGCGTGGCATGGATGCTACCAGCTCTAACCTGGCGTGGCATGGATGCTACCAGCTCTAACCCAGCGTGGCATGGATGCTAGCAGCTTTAACCTGGCGTGGCATGGATGCTACCAGCTCTAACCCGCCGTGGCATGGATGCTACCAGCTTTAATCCGCCGTGGCATGGATGCTAGCAGCTTTAACCCGCCGTGGCATGGATGCTACCAGCTTTAACCCGGCGTGGCATGGATGCTAGCAGCTCTAACCCGCCGTGGCATGGATGCTACCAGCTTTAACCCGGCGTGGCATTGATGCTACCAGCTCTAACCCGCCGTGGCATGGATGCTACCAGCTTTAATCCGCCGTGGCATGGATGCTAGCAGCTTTAACCCGGCGTGGCATGGATGCTAGCAGCTTTAACCCGGCGTGGCATGGATGCTAGCAGCTTTAACCCGGCGTGGCATGGATGCTAGCAGCTTTAACCCGGCGTGGCATGGATGCTACCAGCTTTAACCCGCCGTGGCATGGATGCTACCAGCTTTAACCCGGCGTGGCATGGATGCTAGCAGCTTTAACCCGGCGTGGCATGGATGCTAGCAGCTTGTGGCATATCTCAGCTGTTATGGAGACCAACATGCTTCCATCACAGCCTTGAGCTCTTCTTTATCGTTCGCTCTCTTCCCGTTCAGCTTTCTCTGACGATGTCCCACATGTTTTCAATGGGGTTCAGGTCAGGTGGGTTTGCGGGCCAATCCAGCATGGTGATCCATGGTTGTTGAAGCTGGATTTGGTAGTTTTGGCAGTGTGGGCAGGTGCCAAGTCCTGCTGGAAGATGAAGTCTGCATCCCCATACAGCTGGTCCACTGAAGCAAGCATGAAGGTCTCCAAAATGTCCTGGTAGACGGCTGCATTGATGCTGGACTTGATGAAGCTCACAGGTCCATTCCTTATCAAGTCCTTCACACGTCTGAAAGGCCCTTTCCTGACCATCTTCTCCAGGCTGCTGTCAGCCCTCCGGCTTCTACACCGTTTTCTTCCACACTTCTTCCTTCCACTTAACTGTCCATTAATGTGCTTTGAGACACTCTGAGAACATCCAGCTTCTTTTCTATCACTTTTTGTGTCTTTCCACCTTGTGCAGGGAGCAATATAAATCTAATCCATTATTATTATTATTAAACATACAAAACAAAACTTCCCGTGGATAAATTAGGTGTAACACTTACTTTTAATGAAAACAAGTAAAACTGTTGTTTTTACATGAACCAGATTGATCCTGCGGGGCAAGGTCAGACCCTGTCCTGGACTGGTTCTGGTCCCGGCCGGTATGATTGACACATCTGTACCAAAAGACAAAGCAAAGCGGAAACTTGGAGAGATTTCTTGGTGCAGTTGTTCATGTTTGTCTGAGGCGTTCGGGGCTGTGATGATGGATCATAACCAGCGCGGTGAAGCGTTCTGCCACCACATGTTCTCCTGCTCGAGGAGGGAAATCATGGCCATACGAAGCACACGCATGAGGCCGCGCTGTGATTAG
>JALJCO010008357.1:0-10000 GCA_023101725.1 Atherinomorus stipes | reverse complement strand
CCAAACGTCTGTCCATCCATCCATCCCTCCCTCCCTCCCTCCCTCTTTCTTTCCATCCATCCATCCATCCATCCATCCCTCCCTCTTTCTTTCCATCCATCCATCCATCCATCCATGGATTCGTGGTACAGATGCAGGTCATTTGGGATTTCACTGCTGTCCACTCTGTGACCCAACACTGGTCAAACTGGTCCCTGTACTGCCCCCTACTGGTTCCTTATGTCTACCTGTGTGTGAACGTGTTGCATTCATACCTGCGGACGAACACCAGCGATGCTGACAGCAGCACAAACCCACGAGGCAGCCATCATAAACCGGCACACGTGATTTACATCTAAATATTCAGCCTGACGGTGCCTGCAGGTCTGTTGTGATGGACGATGAAGCACGAAGACCCAGAATCCCTCTGGCCTGCATGTCGGGACGGTGATGTTACCAAGAGATCCTGGTTTAATTCAACCAAAGGAGACCCTCACTTTATAAATGTGGCAAAAAATTAAGACAGCGTTTCATTTCAAATGAAATTTTACAGCCAGTATAGACGAAACAAAGGGAATTCCTTCAGCAGAGATCTTAGAAGTGTAAATTCAGAGGTGTCCTCTTCGTCACCTCATCCCTCATCCCTGCTCAGCCTCATCCTCAGCTCAGTCTATTAGAAGATTATCCTCTAGCAGCCATCATCCAGCACACTGCCCTCTGGTAGAGTTGTTTCATCATGTTCCCTCCCTGGTTTATGCCCAAGTTCTGCTGTCATTGCTCATGTAAAGCTTGAATTAACATCAAACAGCCTCTGGCTGCAACGCTCATCCCTTCATATGTAATTCTGAGCATCATAAGGTCATGGAGGTTACACCTGCTGTCATGCCCCCCCCCCCCCCCCCCCCCGCACTCCGACTCTCCTCTTCTCTGCTGGCATGCTCATTCTGTTACTTTCATTCATTCTGCAGCGTTATGGAGAAAAGATGGTGATCGAAGTCTTGTAACTTCTGTATCTTTCAGTAAACTTCTGAGTCTGTCTGTGATTGGTCGGGACTTTTATGGGTTCTTGATTAGACGTATGAAATGTCAGACAAATGTTTTGTACTTTCAAAATGAACTTGGTTTTTCTGGCTTGCAGAACTAATCCATACTTCGGCCCAATCTCAGTTCACCTCATTAGCCCCTCCCATCTATTTGCATGTTTACATGTTGGGGTAGGGGGGTCTCAGTCCTGTGAGGACAGAGGGGTAGGGGTGTCTCAGTCCTGTGAGGACAGAGGGGTAGGGGTGTCTCAGTCCCATTAGGACAGAGGTGTAGGGGTGTCTCAGTCCCATTAGGACAGAGAGGTAGGGGTGTCTCAGTTCTGTTAGGACAGAGAGGTAGGGGTGTCTCAGTCCTGTTAGGACAGAGGGGTAGGGGGTGTCTCAGTCTTGTTAGGACAGAGGGGTAGGGGGTGTCTCAGTCCTGTTAGGACAGAGGGGTAGGGGTGTCTCAGTCCTGTTAGGACAGAGGGGTAGGGGTGTCTCAGTCCCGTTAGGACAGAGGGGTAGGGGTGTCTCAGTCCCGTTAGGACAGAGGGGTAGGGGTGTCTCAGTCCTGTTAGGACAGAGGGGTAGGGGGTGTCTCAGTCCTGTTAGGACAGAGGGGAAGGGGTGTCTCAGTTCTGTCAGGACAGAGGGGTAGGGGTGTCTCAGTCCCATTAGGACAGAGGGGTAGGGGCGTCTCAGTTCTGTCAGGACAGAGGGGTAGGGGTGTCTCAGTCCCATTAGGACAGAGGGGTAGGGGCGTCTCAGTTTTCTTAGGAGAGGTAGGGGTGTCTCAGTCCTGTTAGGACAGAGGGGTAGGGGTGTCTCAGTTCTGTTAGGACAGAGAGGTAGGGGTGTCTCTGTCCTGTTAGGACAGAGGGGTAGGGGTGTCTCAGTCCCGTTAGGACAGAGGGGTAGAGGTGTCTCTGTCCTGTTAGGACAGAGAGGTAGGGGGTGTCTCTGTCCTGTTAGGACAGAGGGGCAGTTTAGCTGTGGGAGAGAAATCAATGCTAACATTTCAGATCTTGTCTCAAAATTCAGCTTCATTGTCGATCATCTGATAATCTGCTCTGACCTCATTTCACGTCTCAGTTGTAGAAGTAAGACCAGCATTGTGTTGTCAGGAGAAAAGTTTCCAGTTTTCCAAGAAGTGAGCAGCTTCTGACTCAATTATTCATTTTCTCCTTCATCAGTGCGCTGAACTTTCGACCCAAAGCAGAGATGATGCTCATACAGTGTAATAAACGGAAGCTGATACATGTGATTCTCCCATGTAGCAATTACAGAAAAGCTTGTCTTTGCTTCATCTCTGCAGGACAGCATGCGAACACACACTTTCACACACATCCAGCAGAGGTGTGCGTCTCCAGCAGCTGTGTGAGACATTCGCTGTGCTGAAGGGCAAATGTGATGTAAAGAATATGAGGCGGGGATGGATGGCTGAGCCGAAACCAGCCGTGAATATCAATGTCTGTCTGCTGCCTCCTCTTCCTCACACTTCCTCCCTCGTCGTGTCTCTTTGTTCAGCTTTCGTGGGCTCTCTCTGGCGTCACCTGAAGCAGCCGGAGGGGGGGTCAACCGGCAGCGCTCCGGTCTGGAAGGACACTGTGACAAACCAGAAAACACTCCGTACAGTATCGTAGCCAGACTCAAAGCTTCGGCTTTGGGTGGTAATTTCAGGGAGGAACGTGACATCTGTTTATTCTGATCAGCATCCAGTGAAGCGGGTCCAGATCTGGTCCTGGAGGACTACAGTCCTGCAGGTTTAAGATGTTTCTGCCTCCAACTCACCTAATTCAGGTTCAATGTCTCCTTAACAATCATGTCGACCCATAAATCTGCTTCAGCTGCTACAGCAGCAAACGCCTGAAGTCTGCAGGTACGCAGCTCTCCAGGGCCAACCATGGACCCCCCTGTCCTAAAGGATCAATGCATTGTATCTGTAACACTAAGGCAGGGGTGGGCAACTCCGGTCCTCAAGGGCCAGCATCCTGCAGGGATCAGGAGTTTCCCTGCTGCAACAACATGTGACTTGTGCAGAGCTTCTCATCAGCTCTGCACAATTACCCACTGATTGGAGTCAGGTGTGTTGCAGCACAAAGGATTAGAACTGATACTGTAGATGTCTGAGTCCTGATACAGGGTCCTAAGCCAGAGTCCGTCGACGCAGGTTTAGACTGGATTTTTATACTTTTTGTCACAAAAACACATAATTTGTTTCCAGTAAAACTGCAATATTTTCCATTCTGAACCAGTGAAACTTGAAGTTTTCCATTGTGGACCAGTAAAACTGTGACATTTTCCATTCTGGATAAGTAAAACTGCAAATTTTTCCTTTTTGAATCAGTAAAACTGCTAATTTTCCACTCTGGATAAGTAAAACTGCAAATTTTTCCACTCTGGATCAGTAAAACTGCAACATTTTCCATTCTGGATCAGTAAAATTGCAACGTTTTCCATTATGGACCAGTAAAACTGCCAGTTTTTCCACTCTGGACCAGTATAACTGGGATGTTTTCCGTTCTGGACATGTATAACTGGGACATTTTCCGTTCTGGACCAGTATAACTGTGATGTTTTCCATTCTGAACCAGTATAACTGGGACGTTTTTCTGTTCTGGACCAGTAAAACTGGGACGTTTTCTGTTCTGGACCAGTATAACTGTGATGTTTTCTGTTCTGAACCAGTAAAACTTGGACTTTTTCTGTTCTGGACTAGTATAACTGTGGAGTTTTCTGTTCTGGATTAGTATAACTGTGGCGTTTTCCGTTTTTGACATGTATAACGGAGACGTTTTCCGTTCTTGACTAGCATAACTGGGATATTTTCTGTTCTGGACCAGTATAACTGTGATGTTTTCCATTCTGAACCAGTATAACTGGGACGTTTTCTGTTCTGGACCAGTAAAACTGGGACATTTTCTGTTCTGGACCAGTATAACTGGGACATTTTACTTTCTGGACCAGTATAACTGGGACGTTTTCTGTTCTGGACATGTATAACTGGGACATTTTCCGTTCTGGACCAGTATAACTGTGATGTTTTCCATTCTGAACCAGTATAACTGGGACGTTTTCTGTTCTGGATCAGTAAAACTGGGACGTTTTCTGTTCTGGACCAGTATAACTGTGGCGTTTTCCGTTCCGGACCAGTATAACGGTGACATTTTCCATTCTGGACCAGTATAACTGTGGAGTTTTCTGTTCTGGATTAGTATAGCTGTGGCGTTTTCCGTTTTAGACATGTATAACGGAGACGTTTTCCGTTCTTGACTAGCATAACTGGGATATTTTCTGTTCTGGACCAGTATAACTGGGACGTTTTCCATTCTGAACCAGTATAACTGTGATGTTTTCCATTCTGAACCAGTATAACTGGGACGTTTTCTGTTCTGGACCAGTAAAACTGGGACATTTTCTGTTCTGGACCAGTATAACTGGGACATTTTACTTTCTGGACCTGTATAACTGGGACGTTTTCCGTTCTGGACCATTATAACTGGGACATTTTCCACTCTGGACCAGTATAACTGGGACGTTTTCAGTTCTGGACCAGTATAACTTTGGCGTTTTCCGTTCTGGACCAGTATAACTGTGGCGTTTTCCGTTCTGGACCAGTATAACTGTGGCGTTTTCCGTTCTGGACCAGTATAACTGTGGCGTTTTCCGTTCTGGACCAGTATAACTGTGGCGTTTTCCGTTCTGGACCAGTATAACTTTGACATTTTCCATTCTAGACCAGTGTAACTAGGACATTTTCCGTTCTGGACTAGAGATAAATCCAGATACAGCTGGTTCAGGTTCAGACCTGACCTCCCCGACCAAGTAGAAGAACCTGAAACTGCATTTCTGGCTTCAACAGAATGTTTAGGGAAACAAACCAACACGTTCGATGAAATACGAAGTCAAAGAGCTTTAAGTTTTCGTTATAAAAAGTTAAAGCCACCATGAATTTTCTGGCTGGATTGTTTTAGTTCCCTTAACTGAATAAAGTTTGGACATAGAGGAGGCAGATCAGAATCCCTTCATGTGAGTTTATTTCCTTTGTCTGGTGAAACACGGTGCCAGCACACCTGAAAATGTTCTTATTGATCCGCTGTGGAACGTGAACATGCTTCGGTGCTCAGCAGCCATTAACTGAGCAGCTGTGGAAAAAGATGTGTTGTTTTTAACGGAGGTCAAGGTCAGGGCCGCCTTTGTCTGCCGGCACCAGAATAAATGGAAAAAATAAATTAAAAGGAGCTGAAATGAAGGCATGTCACATGACTTATCTTTGATTAAGCTGAATCATTGCAACGTATAAAGATAACATTACAGCTATCATAAAGAGACTTCCAAAACAAGCTGGGCGAATTCAATCATTCATCACAGAACTCTGCAGAACCGAAAAGCTCGTCATTTTCACCGTTACTCTCAATATGATTTAATCCAACAAACTTTGACCTCCTGTGGAGAAATTGGTGTTTTTGTCATTTATTGTTCATCACCCCCTTCATCTTTCTCTGTTTTAATGTGTTTTGTATTTCACGCAGTAAAACTTGGGTCAACTTGAGCATTGCTGGAAGGTGCTCTAGATATGAAAAGCTCTCTTCATTTTCTCCACATGCCACAGTACGATACAGTACAATTAGGTGTAGGATGATAATGAAAAAATTAATCTAATTGGTTACAGGCTTTGTAATTAATTAATTTTGATTAATTGTATTTTGATCGCATTCCAAAAATTGCCCCAAAAAGTAACATTCTCTATTTAAATGGATTTTAGTGGATGACCAAATCAAATAATTGACACAGACCTTGATTTTCTAATCTTAATCTCTGTTTTTGTCTGACCAAATGTATTTACAGGGAGTGCAGAATTATTAGGCAAATGAGTATTCTGACCACATCATCCTCTTTATGCATGTTGTCTTACTCCAAGCTGTATCGGCCCAAAGCTTATTACCAATAAGCATATCAGCTGATATGCATCTCTGTAATGAGAAGGGGTGTGGTCTAATGACATCATCACCCTATATCAGGTTTATTAGGCAAACAGAATTATTAGGCAACTTAACATTAAACAAATATATCCCCATTTCAATGACTTATTCTCACCAGGGAAACCAATATAACAGCTCAACATTCACAAATATACATTTCTGACATTCAAAAACCAAACAAAAACAAATCAGTGAGCAATGTCTCCACCTTTCTTTGCAAGGACACTGAAAAGCTGCCATCCATGGATCCTGTCAGTGTTTTGATCTGTTCACCATCAACATTGCGTGCAGCAGCAACCACAGCCTCCCAGACACTGTTCAGAGAGGTGGACTGTTTTCCCTCCTTGTAAATCTCACATTTGATGAGGGACCACAGGTTCTCTATGGGGTTCAGATCAGGTGAACAAGGAGGCCATGTCATTAGTTTTTCTTCTTTTAGACCCTTTCTTGCAGCCACGCTGTGGAGTACTTGGATGCGAGTGATGGAGCATTGTACTGCATGAAAATCAGGTTTTTCTTGAAGGATGCGGACTTCTTCCTGTACCACTGCTTGAAGAAGGTGTCTTCCAGAAACTGGCAGTAGGACTGGGAGTTGAGCTTGACGCCATCCTCAACCCGAAAAGGCCCCACAAGCTCATCTTTGATGATAGCAGCCCATACCAGTACCCCACCTCCACCTTGCTGGCGTTTGAGTAAGACTGGAGCTCTCTGGCCTTTACCGATCCAGCCACGGGCCCATCCATCTGGCCCATACCAGTACCCCACCTCCACCTTGCTGGCGTCTGAGTGGGACTGGAGCTCTCTGGCCTTTACCGATCCAGCCACGGGCCCATCCATCTGGCCCATACCAGTACCCCACCTCCACCTTGCTGGCGTCTGAGTGGGACTGGAGCTCTCTGGCCTTTACCGATCCAGCCACGGGCCCATCCATCTGGCCCATACCAGTACCCCACCTCCACCTTGCTGGCGTCTGAGTGGGACTGAGCTCTCTGGCCTTTACCGATCCAGCCACGGGCCCATCCATCTGGCCCATACCAGTACCCCACCTCCACCTTGCTGGCGTCTGAGTGGGACTGGAGCTCTCTGGCCTTTACCGATCCAGCCACGGGCCCATCCATCTGGCCCATACCAGTACCCCACCTCCACCTTGCTGGCGTCTGAGTGGGACTGGAGCTCTCTGGCCTTTACCAATCCAGCCACGGGCCCATCCATCTGGCCCATACCAGTACCCCACCTCCACCTTGCTGGCGTCTGAGTGGGACTGGAGCTCTCTGGCCTCTACCGATCCAGCCACGGGCCCATCCATCTGGCCCATACCAGTACCCCACCTCCACCTTGCTGGCGTCTGAGTGGGACTGGAGCTCTCTGGCCTTTACCGATCCAGCCACGGGCCCATCCATCTGGCCCATCAAGACTCACTCTCATTTCATCAGTCCATAAAACCTTAGAAAAATCAGTCTGAGATATTTCTTGGCCCAGTCTTGTCGTTTCAGCTTGTGTGTCTTGTTCAGTGGTGGTGGTTTTTCAGCCTTTCTTACCTTGGCCATGTCTCTGAGTATTGCACACCTTGTGCTTTTGGGCACTCCAGTGATGTTGCAGCTCTGAAATATGGCAAAACTGCTGGCAAGTGGCATCTTGGCAGCTGCACGCTTGACTTTTCTCAGTTCATGGGCAGTTATTTTGGTTTTTCCACACGTTTCTTGCGACCCTGTTGACTATTTTGAATGAAACGCTTGATTGTTGGATGATCACGCTTCAGAAGCTTGGACATTTTATGAGTGATGCATCCCTCTGCAAGATATCTCACTATTTTTTACTTTTCGGAGCCTTTCAAGTCCCTCTATGACCCATTTTGCCAAAGGAAAGGAAGTTGCCTAATAATTCTGTTTGCCTAATACACCTGATATAGGGTGATGATGTCATTAGACCACACCCCTTCTCATTACAGAGATGCACATCACCTGATATGTTTAATTGGTAGTAGCTTTCAGCCTATACAGCTTGGAGTAAGACAACATGCATAAAGAGGATGATGTGGTCAAAATACTCATTTGCCTAATAATTCTGCACTCCCTGTAATTGTATTTCAGCTAAAAGAAAAAGTATGAAAAGCATCAAATTATCCCTGGAAAAACTGAACAGACTTAAAGTTAAAGTATACCTTTGTGAGTACTTTAACTACCTGTGAAACTGACTCTTTACTAATAAAGACTACAACATGTTACAGTAAGTTTTTAATGTTTCCGTCCACATTCTTCATTAAGGCATTAATATCAGATGATCAGATTTTCAGTCGGGTCCATGGAGCAGAGGTGAATATTCACTTTTTTTCCCAGTTTCTGAGAAAAACGTCAGAATTCTGACTTGAATCTCGGATATCCGACTCTTTTCTCAGAATATTCTTTTCTTTCTTCAGCGGGCCTAATCTTCTTCCGTACTTCCTTGTGCAAAATTGTAAAAGTTCTGGATGTGCTGCTTATCCAGTAGTTGCTGGAGACATCATGATGTTGCATGGTGGGCGTGGCCTAATGTTGTTTCCATGCCCCATGGATTTAAAAAAAAACAACAGAAAAAAACTGCATTCTGTGTGTTTGCCACCAAACAGCGGCTTTTATAGATCGATTAATTATATTGATAACTGTTTTATTTACAGTGTGATATTTCTGTATTTCCTCATTTCAGGGATTTTTAAGATCTGGTCAGAGACAACAGATTGAAGCTAATCTGTTAGCTTAATCTGGCGTATGTAGGAGCTTTTTATATGTGCAGCCCTATCAGGTAAACAAAATACTTTTTTTTTAATGGCTGACATCAGGCCCGTATTGACTTTTTTTTTTTTTATTTGAATTTTTTTTTTGTGTCCTGTCCAGCATGGTGGCGGCAGAATGATGCTCTGGCTGCTTTGTTGTGTTGAACAGATTTGCTTTGCTAGGAGGAGCTTCATGACTATCAGGCTCCTCTTGATATTCTGGTTTGTTCATTTTATTTCTTTAAGTATTTATTTAAAACTATCTTTTAAATGGTATTACTGGACTTGACGAGAGGGAAATAAAGTTAAGAGCAGAAGCGAGATTCAGTTTTAAAACCGGTATCGGAGCGATGATGTCGTACATCGCTGTTCCCGTTGTTGTTGCCTCGTGCTGTTTTCCTGGATTTTAACTGCAGCCTTCAGAAAAGGGCTGTATAAATAACAATAATGATGTATGTGGAGTGTTTTCCAGAGCCCACGGCCCCCATAAGCCGCCCCCCCACCCCCCACCTCCCCACCCCCACCCAAACACCTGAGCCACTGTGTGCTTTATGTGTTTTAAGAGTTATGGCAACACACTTTACCAGCTAACGTGCACGCCATCGCTACCCCGCAGCACTCTGCTCAACCCCACACAGTTATAGAACCCCCCCATTATGATGCTCCATCAAACCCCTCATGCCCCCTGAAGGTCAAGGGCACTTTATGTGAAATCTGCCTCGTGTTACGAGGATGGAGGCGGATAAAAGGAGGATGAGGAGTGTTTCCTCCTCCACGCTGCAGGTTTACGGGCGGCTGGGGGGTCGCGGCCGGGGGGGTCGCGGTGGCCAGACGCTCTCAGCCGGCTGAACCACAGGTGACTGTAATCTGTCGGCTCATCCTGTGTGCTGTAGATCCGTGCACGCGCCTCCGTGCACGCGCCTCCGTGCACGCACCTCCGTGCACGCGCCATTGATGGTTGAAGCGTAACGAGTTCTGTGTTCCCCGCAGCATCATAAAAGATGGCCGCTCCTCCTCCGTCTCACACAAAGACGCCGCCGTCGTATTTCCGTGCTTTTGGAAAAGCATCTGTTCGCTCATCATCTGCAGTCTGGCAGCCGTTCCGCTTTCATACGTTCCGGCTCCTCGGCAGAGAACCGCGGTGCTGATGATGGACGTCAGCGCTGCACGGGGACGAGGCCATCTCAGCTCAAACACAGACTCCTGATGAGGTCCGGTTCTCACAGCTGACCCAGAACCGACCCACTGGCTCATTATGGTCCAGA
>JALJCO010008354.1:0-19588 GCA_023101725.1 Atherinomorus stipes | reverse complement strand
GTGTACTTCGTTCAGTTACGTATTGCTTATATACCTTGAGACCCAGAGTCAAGGAAATCACCTCAGGAGACCTGAAGAGACAACACAGTGGTTTTAGATTAGGATTAAAGTCACATGCAGGGATGATTTTATCTTTCTGTAAATAATAATAATTATTTTTACAAAAAACATCTTTTCCTGCTATTTCAAGGTTAAGTTCAGGGAAATAACCAATAGGGGATTATCACGCTTACCGGAAGTTCCCGGATTTTGGACACTTCCTCTTCCGGGCCATGTTAACGACAGCCGTTCCTGCTCTGTTATACTGTGTAAATCGGATAAACTCCAAACATACTTAAGTTTTCATTCTAGACTGAAATGATACTAAGGAAGTGGATCAAAGCGATCGATTCGCCGCGGTGAATGGCCGAACTTTATAATAAAACACACGTTTGTTTGTCGCCGGTGGGGCACAACACCGACACTTCACAGCATGCTAGCATTAGCCAGCTAGCGTTTACTGACGTGCTTAACATTGTGCATCTTAAAACACACAAACATCTGAAAATCGGGTCTGTACCCCCCCGTTTCCAGTGGAACAACTGGGGACTGCCAAGAAAGGAGACGCTTTCAGATGCTTGTGTGTTTTCAGCCGCACAAAGTTAGGCACGTTATCGAGCTGGCTAATGCTTACAGGCTAACACGACTGTGCAGACTGCCGGCCACAAACAAACGTGTGTCGTTTTATTATAAAGTTCAGTCCTTCACCGCGGCAAATCGGTCGTTTTGATCCACTTCTTCCTTAGTATCACTTCAGTCTGGAATGAAAACTTGGCATTGGCGTTTATCCGATTTACAAAGTTTAACAGAGTAGTAGCTGGCAGACTACTGTTAGCAGGCTAGCATTAGCCAGCTTGATGACGTGCCTAACTTTGTGCGGCTGAAAACACACAAGCATCTGAAAGCGTCTCCTTTCTTGGCAGTCCCCATTTGTTCCACTGGAAACGGGGGGTACAGACCCGATTTTCAGATGTTTGTGTGTTTTAAGACGCACAAAGTTAAGCACGTCGGTAAACGCTAGCTGGCTAATGCTAGCATGCCGGTGTTGTGCCCCACCGGCTGCAAACAAACATGCTACGTTGTTTTCTTATAAAAGTGCGGCCCTTCACTCTGGAGAATGGCTTTGATCCACTTCCTCCTTAGTATCACTTCAGTCTGGAATCCGTGAAAATTTAAGTAGGGTTGGCGTTTATTCACATTATCTACGAAGTAAAGCAGGGACATTGAACTGGACCGAAGTGGGCCGTCTAACTGTTTAAAACCGGAAGTTCGGAACACGGAAGCGTGATAATCCCCTATTAGTGTCACATCTTAAAAAGCTCATTCTAGGCACAGATGACTTTAAACCGAATCTCCGGAGCATTTCACTCCTTTCATTTTATAACAATCCCTCCTTTTTACAACTCATAGACTACATAGGCTGCGTAGTCCGCACACCCCAAAGCAATTTCCTGAAACGGTAGACTGCTGAAATGGGACATCCTATCAGACGATAATTACCCATAGTGCTCCACTCTCATTGCCTAGCAACTGCAGACTCCACAGTTGTCTATTGACGTCTTTCTTTCCGCTTATTCCTTCAGCTACATTGTGAGGAAAGAAAGAGAAAGAACTAATATGGAGCCGTGCATTTTATTCCTTTTCATTATCCCATTAACCCCTTGTTAAGCCATGAATAATCTCAAACAAAATGGATTTTCTAAGGCAAAAACTTTCTTTCTTTCTTTCTTTCTTTCTTTCTTTCTTTCTTTCTTTCTTTCTTTCTTTCTTTCTATGTTTGCCCGCATATTTTTACATTTTCCACAGAGATTATCTGTTGTTTCTTACCAGTAAACACATCATTTAGCACATGAAAATCCATGAATATATCTAAATACACTGCCTGGCAAAAAAAAAAGTCGCCACCTGGATTTAACTAAGCAAATAGGTAGGAGCCTCCATTTGGATAATTACTGCATGGGAGATTATCTTTCAGCTGGCAACAAGTTATTTAACCCCAACTGGTGCAATGACTTGCTTCTCATTTCCTAGACAACCATGTGGAAAGACACATCCGTGATCTTGGAAAAGATGTTAGTCTGTCTGAGAAGGGTCAAATCATTGGCATCAAGAGGTGAAAACATCTAAGGAAATGCAGAAACTACTAAAACTGGGTTCAGAAAAGTCAAACGCATTATGAAAAACTGGAAGGATAGTGGACCATCGTCTTCCAGGAAGAAATGTGGCCGGAAAGGCAGATGAAGTGATGCAGCATCATGCCTAGTGCTACTGTATGAGCCTGTGGGGGCAGTGTGATGATCTGGGGTTGCTGCAGTTGCTCAGGTCCAGGTTCAGCAACAGTATGTGCTCAGATAATGAGGTCAGATGATACCTGAATATACTGAATGAGCAGGTTATTCCATCAATGGATGTTTCTTTCCTGATGGCACGGCCATATTCCAAGATGAGCGTGCCAGAATTTATCGGGCTCAGATTGTGAAAGATGGTTCAGGGATCATCAGACATCATTTTCACACATGGATTGGCCCCCACAGAGTCCAGACCTGAACCCCATTGAGAATCTTTGGGATGTGCTGTGGTCAGACTCTACAATCATCATCAAGATCTTGGTGAAAAATTGATGCAACAGGATGCAAATAAATCTGGTGACATTGCAGAAGCTTCTGGAAACACAGCGAATGCTGCCGCAATCAAAGCTAAAGGCTCCAACCAAATGTTAAATGTTTGACCTTTTTTTTGTTGGCAACCTTTTTTTTTGGCCGGGCAGTGTATTGCACTCGTAGCTCTGCAGCTTCCCTCCCATCTTCTGCGGGATGAAACAAAATACCTAACTTTACCTGTTTTATTGATTTTTACAATATTTCTCATCACTTAAAAAATGTCAAGTAGAATTGCAAAAAAAGATCTGTAGAAAAAAACTCTCCTACCCTTCTATTTTAATTTTCCCTTTCTTTAAGCCCAGTCACGATGATTAACTTTGTGTTTACATCGCTTTGTAACTATAATTTATTTTATATTGTGCGCAAAATATCTTATTTTCCTTTATTTTATTTAAACCCCCTTTTATGTTTATTGGTCAAACCTTTCAGTGCGTTTGTTCTTGATGTAACCGTGCATTGAATAAAACTCCTTTTTACTCCCCTCATGAGAGGTTGTACGTTCTGCTTACGTTAATAAAGTTAGGTAAATAAAGTAAATAAAGCATCTCACAGTGTGCAGATGCAACATGAGACACACCTATTGTGATCTGCAAAGTCAGTGTTACTATGAAAAAACAGGAAAACAGCAGGAAGTAGATACTGGACCTTTCTGTGTGTAGTAGTCCAGTATAAGCTGTGTCTCAGGGCTGCAGCTGGTCTTATAGACGACCACCCTGTCGACTCCCAGGAACAAAAACATTTCAAAAGTCTGTACCAGCTGCAACACAACAAAGGAAATAACATCACAAACCAAATGAAAATTTCAGCATTAATTTGCAAGACTGACATGAAGAACTAGTTTTTTCTTTTATTTCTGGTGGTTGTATGGTGGAAAGCCACAAGGCATCCTCTCTGCTTTCCTTTTTTGTTTTTAATTTGGTCATTATGCGTTAGAAAATATCTTATTTATTCATTTATTTATGATCATAACTAAGAAAATGTGAGGTGGTCTTACCTGAAGCACGTTGGTGAAATTGTACATGGTGGAGATACAGACAGTGAAGTTATAAGAAAACTGGTCGCTCTTCTCTTCTTGGTTTTGAATTTCCAGAAACTCAAGTTCATCTGGGAGACCACAGAAGAGTAGATTTTGACAAGAATATTACCTTAACTGTACTCTTTAAAAGATTAATCCTCTAGCTACTCCTCTTTAATAAATTCTGCATAGGTAATGAAGTTATTTAACTCAAACTGATGCAGTGAGCAGCTTCTCATTTCTGAAACAGATGGACAGATACATCCTGTGGTCTTAGAAAAGATGTTTATCTGATACAAAAGGGTCAGACTATAATATTATTATATTATAGCATCCGGCAAATCATTTGAAGAAATACAGAAACTACTAAAATGTTGCAATATTTCATGTTACGATATTGTAAGCGGCAAACTCTGACAGAGAAATGTGAAGCCAGCCAAAATTCTGGAAAAATTGCAGTTCCCCCATCATCCACTAGGGGCTGGCTCCAAATGGGAGTCAATCCCCACAGATCAAAAAATTATTTTAAGTGTATTAGGTGAAGTTTACCTTCACATTAACTGTGAGGGGGATGAATTTTTTTTATATATAAGTCATCAGTTTAGATGTTATTTAATCATAAATGTGGCTAGTGGTTAGCTCCCGGTTAGCTTGGTCAGATCTTAGCTCAGATTTCGCTGGGTGTCAGTCAATTTCTCCCATGCTCACAGCCCCTTCCGTTTGCCCATTTTTGTATTTTCAAGGCGTGACGACATGCATGACACGGCTAAGATGTTAATGATGGGAACTGTCCAGCTAGTTTCCCTTCAGCTCTTCAGAAACCAGTGGGTCACACGAACATAAGGTTCATCCATCTACACTGCCTGGGCAAAAAAAAAAGTCGCCACCTGGATTTAACTAAGCAAATAGGTACGGGCCTCCTATTGGATAATTACTGCATGGGCGATTATCTTTCAGCTGGCAACAAGTTATTTAACCCCAACTGGTGCAATGAGTTGCTTCTCATTTCCTAAACAACCATGTGGAAAGACACATCCTTGGTCTTGGAAAAGATGTTAGTCTGTCTGAGAAGGGTCAGATCATTGGCATCAAGAGGTGAAAACATCTTAAGGAGATGCAGAAACTACTAAAACTGGGTTCAGAACAGTCAAACGCATTCTGAAACTGGAAACTGGAAGGATAGTGGACCATCGTCTTCCAGGAAGAAATGTGGCCGGAAAGGCAGATGAAGTGATGCAGCATCATGCCTAGTGCTACTGTATGAGCCTGTGGGGGCAGTGTGATGATCTGGGGTTGCTGCAGTTGCTCAGGTCCAGGTTCAGCAACAGTATGAGCTCAGATAATGAGGTCAGCTGATGCCTGAATATACTGAATGACCAGGTTATTCCATCAATGATGTTTCTTCCTGATGGCACGGCCATATTCCAAGATGACCGTGCCAGAATTTATCGGGCTCAGATTGTGAAAGATGGTTCAGGGATCATCAGACATCATTTTCACACATGGATTGGCCCCCACAGAGTCCAGACCTGAACCCCATTGAGAATCTTTGGGATGTGCTGTGGTCAGACTCTACAATCATCATCAAGATCTTGGAGAAAAAAATGATGCAACAGGATGCAAATAAATCTGGTGACATTGCAGAAGCTTCTGGAAACACAGCGAATGCTGCCGCAATCAAAGCTAAAGGTGGTCCAACGAAATGTTGAATGTTTGACCTTTTTTTGTTGGCGACTTTTTTTTGGCCGGGCAGTGTATTATAAACTGTCCATGAAATGTGTCGACATTGAAAAGGGCATGAGCTCTATTTTTTAATAACAAAATCCTGGGAGATGTTGGTTCATTACAAAATCTTGTAAGATCTCATTACATTAGCACCAGTCTAACATCCTGTTGTTGACAGAATTCCATATCCCTGCATTCCTTCTAGATTTATATAAATGCACTGCTGAATATGTCTGGGTTCAAGTTGTTGGTTAACTTACAAAGTTGTCAGAAACATCTCAATTACCCCCAAATTTTTATTTGACGAAATCTTTACATTGATTTTGAATAATGGCTCAGCAGAAATATCAAAAACAAACAAAGAATAAAACAAGCAAAGAAGCATGAGAGGGCTCCTGAACTAAAATTTTATTGAGCAACACTTTGAAACAATCACTGCAATCAGATGTTTTCTGTAACATCCAAGAAGACATCTGCACCTGTTGACAGGTATTTTGGTCCACTGTTTATTAGCAAGGTGTTCTAATTTGTCTGGGACAGTTTTGTTGGTTTTTAAATATTCTTTAAAATCACAATTCAAAATCAATGTTTTATATCACTAGAGTTTAGTCGTTTTTAACCTATTACCACTTTTTCATCTGCAGCCCCCGCTGGAGATACAGAGGAGATAGGAGCTGATCTATCTCCGTCAGTGGCGGATCCAGACTTTTATTGTTGGAGGGGCCGGGGGGGGGGGGCTAAGGCTATCTCTGGGGGTCCACTATAAGAATGACAACTAACACAATAACAGTACTTTCATTCATATTCGTGATGAGCACTGATTAAAATTTTAATTGGCGATTAATGGCATGTTTGACGCACGCTGTTTTTCTCCTTTAAAAGTGCTGCTATATGAAGAAAATGCTGCAGCCGTTGGTTTACCAATTAAAAACTAACAAGACAGAAATCTGGGACTAGACCTGGACTCAGACCTGAATTTCACCATCACATTAAAGGACTGATGTCTCAGCAGGACTAAGAAAAACTGGTCCATGCATCAGTGCTTTCCACAAGCGCCGGCTGCCGGCTACATAGCCGACTACTCAACTAAGTCCAGCCGGCTACTGGTCGGGATCCCGCGCAATGGCGCGTGACGTTTACGCGCTCTGTGGCGCATGCAGCCAAAATGCAGCTTCCACATTCAGGCTTCTCCACCGTAGTTTCCCTCATAGCTACGTCGGTGAGTCCCGCTGTGACATCGTTCTTTTCTCCACCAGAATGCTGAGGAGCATCTGTGGTGAAATTATCTCCAACTCATTAGTTTCACTTTCAAACTCCGCTGCTCCGTCGCAGAGTAAACTATCAATCCATTCAACCGCTTTGAAACCAGCGGTATTGTGGGGCTCTTGTCTCGTGCCTCGTGTATTTATGCAGGTTTCGTGTAAGGGGACGAAACGTCCTCTTTTACCCGGACATGTCGTCCCTTTGAAAGGTAGAAAATGCGCCGTGTTTTTCAAAATCATCTGGTAAGGAGCCGCAGCGCAGATAAGCGTCACCTGTTAGCAGTTGCACGGGACAACGGGAACAAACTGTAACCGTGTTACTGCGAAATACGGAGTTTGCACCAAACTCTCAAATTGGAAGGTTTTTCCCATGAAGGATGCAAAGCTATTCAGACTTTCCTGGAGAGATCACATCTCCATCACCTCCACTGTTCAGCATAAAACACCGTCAGACGATGTGAAGTCGAGGTTCATGTTCTGACTGATGCTTTGATGGTTTGGGGAAGAAGAAAATGCAGAAACATAAATGTAAATGAAAATAAATCCCGTTTTCATCTTGGTGGTGAGCATGAGAAGCTCAGTGCATGATGGACAGCAAAGAGCTGGAAGTTCTCGTCAGTTCTGCATAAACAGACTTCTTTTTCCTTCATGTCTGGTGTTTCTATGTTTATTACATTCTGAAGAGAAAAACACCAGCAGAAAGACAGTATTTTTTCACTTGGCCCTAAACTTTATGTGATCTTTGGTCCCCCAAAACACCAAAATCTTGTCTTCTGTAGACAACATAACTACACATCCTCAAAATTATTCATACCCTCCAATGAAAGTAGGAAAAAAATCAGCTGTAAGTTAAATAAGATGAAATTGACAAAAGTAATAATAAATAAAAATTCTATGAAAATCATGACATTGATTTTGAATCGTGGTTTAACATAAATATTAAAAACAAAAACACAAAATTAAAATAAGTAAACAAGCATGATGGGGCTCCAAATCTAAAATTTTATTGAGCAACACTTTGAGACAATCACTGCAATCAGGTGTTTCTCTAATGTTCAAAAACACATCTACACCTGTTGACATCTGTGTTGGTCCACTGTCCATTGGAAAGGTGCTCTAATGTGTCTGGGATCATTTTGTTTGTTTGTTTGTTCAATGATTATTTTCAGCTACAATTCAAAAGCAATGTTTTATTTCACTAAATTATAATTTTGTAAATTTTTAGTTATCAGTTTCTTGATGAATTAATATTGTGAATTTAGCCTTTTCTGTAATGAGAGGGTATGAATAATTTCAAGGATGACTCTGTGTGTGTGTGTGTGTGTGTATATACACACACACCCACACACACACACACACACACACACACATACACACACATACATATATATATATATATATATATATATATATATATATATATATATGTATATACGGCTGGCTACCTAGATTTTATGGCTGGCTACTTGGTATCTCTGTGGAAAGCCCTGATGCATTCATCTTTAGTCGTCTACAAGTACTGTAATGCTGTCCATACAGGTCTGCCTTTAAAGTCCATCAGACAGCTGCAGTTAGTCCAGAATGCTGCTGATCCAGTCCTCGGATCTGTAAACTGGTTTCCTGTTTGACAAAGAATTGACTTCAGAATCCAACTATTAGTTTACTAGCGCTGAAGGTTTAGAACCAAATTTCTGTTCCCAGAGTCAGAACTAAACCTGAAGAGGCAGCGTTCAGTTTTTAAGCTCCTCACATGTGGAACAACCTCCCAGAAAACTGAAGATGATGAAACTCAGTAGTTTTAAGGTTCCGTCCCTGTAACAATCCATCAGTTAGCCACATCATACTGTGATTGTTTGGTTTTTTAGAGCAGATGTTAGCTAGCAGTAATTTGAGGATAGCCTCCAATGTTTCAGTTTACTACGAACACAAAAGCATTTGAACACAACACACTGGTAATCTCCACTTCACAAGTGGAAAGGATCATCTTTCCCATCTCATATGAATGGCTGATAACAGGGAATCATGACATTCCGATCAGTCCGATTTCATGAACTTACCCCGATAACTTGTGTCCCATAAAATTGGAATTTTTAAGATCGGACATGCAGAAGTTGAAAATCCCATTTTAAGCTTTTCTCGCTGAGATATTGCGATTGGGGGAAGAAAGCTGCTGCTTCACACAGGAGGCCCCAAACTGCTTCCAAACCACTTTCTCCATCTTATTTTAGACACAAACTACCCCATACAGTTGGAATTTGATCAGTATCGGCCTTTAGGAGCTGAAATTTATCAGTTATCAGTATCGGTTTTAAAAAATGGTTATCGTGCATCTCTATTAAAATGTGTACATCGCCACCTACTACATAGTGCAAACTACTGTAAAGGAATGACCGGGTGCTGTGACATGTCAGTCATCTGGGGGGGCACCTGGGGGGGCCAATCCAATGTCGGGGGGGGTCCAGTGCCCCCCCCCCCTCTAGCGCCGCCTATGCTGTCTGATTTAAATGACGATGGATTTCAGCCGTGGTATTTATCAGGACTATTTTATTTGTACCACGGGATTGGTCCAATACAAGCGTTTTAATAAATCACACGTGCGTCCAATCGTACGATCCTTTTTACAATCAGATGTGCGATCATTTATACGCTCATTTGATAAATGAGGGCCAGAAACTTTTCATACAGGTCTTTCTGAATTGCTTCATCCTGAAACAAAGACCCAACCATAAACCCTTCTCTTTTTACCAGTTGGCCCCTCTGTTTAGAAGAAATAAGGCAGCTTTTCCTTTCAAAGATTAAAAGTGGTTGTCATTGGGGCCATCCAAAACATCCCAAATGAAGGGCCAAAGACTATGACTCTTAGATACCTAATGACAGGTAGGAATGTAACGATTAACGATAAAATGCTTAACCGTGATCAAATTCACAACGATTAGTAGGCTAATACCATTTCAAATTTTAATTATCATTAAAACTGTGATTGATTACTGCACTTTGAAAAACTCTCAGTGATGCTGCTCATTGGCTGTAAAAGCAACAGCAGTCACAGTTTTCTGTTTAATTTATGAAAACATGGTGGAAGACAACAAAGGGACCCACATGGACAGTACTCTTGAGATTTTTTTCCCCATTTAAAAAGGACAAAGTAGACATTTAGACCCATTTTGGATATTTTTAAAGATTAAAGATCTAACTTAACATTTCCAATACTTACTACTTAAAAACCTTCTCTGTGGTTCTCGTACCTTCAGCTAGGGATGCAACGGTGGTCACGGCTATATGAGATGGTGTCCTGCAGCCCAAAGGGATTGGACACATGATGTTGGTGTGTCCATAGCGAAAGTCATAGATATATATGTTGTGGTAAGTGACACCCTCAGAGATGAGCTCCTTCCCCTGGCAGCATAAGGTACAGTAATAGGGTTCTGACTGTTTCCGCACCATCACTGTAATAACACGAACCTGGGAAAAGAAGAAGAATTATAACACATGGATGATCAAGGCACTGGAGTGAGTCAAAGGAACTATGCTTGATTTTATTGTAATCTCATTAAGAAAAATCCTTTTTACACAGTATATTATGTGGTAAAATGGGTAATTTGATTTTTTTTTTTAAATCATTGATTGCATGAGTCCAGGCCTTTTTCGTTGATGGAAGCTGCTAATGCTAACTAGCTTCCAACTTTTCCGTGGCAGTTTTTCTCTGCCAATGGGCTATATGCATAACTCCACTACTTCCTGAACTTAAAGGTACAATATGTAAGAATTACTGACATCTAGTGGTAAAGATGGGTATTTGAAAGAAAAGATGTTTTCTTTTAAATGACTCCAAACACCGACTGTACGGTGGCCGTTAGTGGCCAAAATTCTCCCAGACATAAAGATGTTTTCATCTTTGAGTGGATCAGTGGTCTCAGGCATAGACCGCGGAACCGGGGGGGGGGCCAGCCGGGCCACGGCCCTGGTAACTTTTGTACTCTGGTAAAGAAAAAAATAGCCTAAATAAATAACTGAGAGCAAGTTGCATTGTTGTCCTTATGACCCAAGTCACTGCTTACCTTCTCTCTCACCCTGCGCCCACCCCTGCCCCGTTGAAAACTTTCCCTGCAGCCTGCTATATAGGTTACGTAGGCTGCATAGAAATATCAAATATGTGCCCATCAAGTGCATTGTTTATCAATACGTCATCATGCAAGCGTTGCCAGCCAACGTCAAAACGTCAATTTCAAAGCTTGTCATTAGCTGGGTTTCCATTACAATTTTTTAGAAAAATAAAAGCGATATTTCTTAAATTGCGAAGAAGTACAATTGCGATATGCAGGTGTTTCCATTGAATGGTATCAGCCGTAATTCTCGTAAAATCCCGCCCTACGAGACTCCACTTTGAGGAGGATGGAGATATAAACATGTTCTTTTTCAGAGCTGCTCCTCATCAGGAGATGAAAGCAGCGGATGATGATTCAGAGGTAAAGTCCGTATACGGAGCCACTGATCACATCAGCAGGAAAAACACTCGTGGAGACTTCCAGGACAGACGCCCAAAACGTAACACGATTGAAAAACCCCTCAGAATCAACTTCTGGAGTGTGGATGTCATTTCTGGATCTTTATTCAACTTTTATCAGCACCAGTTCCTGACTGATGTGGTAAAACAGCCGCTGATACGAAGGCGCAGCCATACGATGTAATCCATGGTCACGTTTTATTAAATCCTGCTGACGTATAATTAACATGTGGGAACGAGATAACTGAGTCGTGGTGTTACAAATGTGTGGAAACGGCATAAACAGCTGGTGTACAGTCGTTAATACATGAAGAACTTAAACCATCTGTAAAATGTCCAAAATGAACTCAGCTTGCTGAGTTACGGCGATTTTGGGGATTTTTCATATATGTGACTGATAAAACTTCCCCCATCACGCCGATTTCACAGTTAATGCTTGTAAATGATCATATTCATCATAATCAAGGAGGAATAACTGGATTCTAACCCCTCCTACGTCACGCCTGATGGCGAGTAATTGCGAAAAAAATGTTTCCATTACACTTATGCGCAAAACTGCTTAATCGAAACGTCTGGATTTATGCCTCATGAAAGCGTAAAAACTTTTTGCGATGTTTGAGAGGTTTTTTTTCTAAATGTAGGTGTTTCTATTAGCGGTTTTTAATTGCATATTTAGGTTTTGTGCAATTCCAGGTGTAATGGAAACCCAGCTATTGTTGACATCGTGAAAATGAACAGACAGACATCTATTTCAACTTTTTGGACAACCAAGCCAAAACTTCAAAAGCAGGATGAAAATAATACTCCTCCTTCCTCAGAGACACAACAACCATCATCTTTTGTAAGAAAGAGAAAAGAAAAAAGGTGCTATTTTTTTTTCTTCTTGGAAGTATGGCCCCCCTCGTTCAGATGCGTTCCGCGGTCCATGGTCTCAGGTGTTGCTATGACTGCACTATGAGTAACTAGTTTTAATGTCTTTTAAAGCGTCACTCCTCCCAAACAGTCTCTAACTCCCATTAAACAAAGCTGGTGCAGCAGTTTTAAAGTTCAGAGGGTTCTCACTTCACACTCATTGTTTTGTCCATTCAGGGACATTGAGTAAAAATGGTGGAACAAATATGGCAGCTTCCATATGTGACCGCTCAACAAGCTGATATAAATGACTCATTTTCAGAACATAAACACATATCAGTTATTCTAGTGCAGCAATTACACATCAATAGAAACACAGTTTTGGATTATATATCACATTTTTCTGCCATTTGATTTTTTTATCAAATCAAATCAAACTTTATTTATAAAGCGCTTTTCCTGCCAAAGGCAACCCAAAGTGCTTTTCAAGAAAAACAAACACATTTTTAAAATAAAAACAGGCCTTCACACACCCAAGCACAAAACACAGCACACAAAACTATAAACATTTGCACACACACACACACACACACCCCACACCCACCCACACTAAGACTAATAAACATCTGGCTTGACCTACTTTGAGGAAGCGATATCTTGGGGATCCGTTCACTCCAGGAGCCAGACACGGTCCTAGAGGGCGCTCCTGCAGGAGCCAACCAGATCAGGGCAGGCCGGGGTCCACACCACAGTGATAGGGCTGCAGTGCAGGGCCCCAGCCACCAGGACAAGGGCAGCCCCCCACCAGCTCCCTCCAGACCATGTAGGCAAAGCTCCCAGAGTGAAGGATCCCCATGAGGAAACACTGGTGTTAAAATGTTAAAACAGATAAAACAAGTGAACAGATAAGAGCAACATAGAAAAATAAATAGGTATTCATAAAATTATGTGCTAAACAAGTCAATAAAATCTAAAATAACTCAAAGATAACATAAAAAATAAATAAATAATAAAGTAAAATAAGTAAAATGAAATAAAATCAAAAAGCTAAGTTAAAAAGGTCTTGAGCCTCTTCTTAAAAACATCAACAGTCTCTGCAGCCCTGAGGTTCTCTGGCAGGCTGTTCCACAGACGAGGACCGTAGTGGTGGAATGAGGCCTCGCCGTGAGTTTTAGTTCTCACCTGGGGAACAATTAAAAGGCCGGTACCAGAGGACCTCAGGGTCCGCGAGGGTTCATAGTTTAAAAGCAGGTCAGATAAATAAGAAGATCCAAGACCATTAAGACATTTATAAACCACTAAGAGAACCTTAAAGTCGATCCTGAAACGCACGGGGAGCCAATGCAGCGATTTTAAAACTGGTGTTTTGTGTGTTTATACACTGTACCTTTACGCCAGCTCCTTTGTGTCCTCTTTTTCATGACTGGACATATTGATTAATCCAGGTGTTAAACTGTGTTCCATTTACCTCGGAACTGGGGGGTGACGTCACACCTGACCAACTTGCATTCCAGTTCTCTGGTTGAAAAACCAGTTAGTCGCCTAGCAAAACAACGTGTTTGTTAAGGCTATTGTTATTAGCCATTGTTAGCACAGCTGGCGTTGTAGTTCACATATACCACATGAAAAATGTGAATTACACTACAGCAGCTTCCCCGTACATCTATATAAACCAATACTACGTGTATGACTGATTTAATAAGAAGTGTAAATAAATGTAACATTACAGGAGCTTCTAAAACTGCTAACACTGGGTGCAGCCATCTTTAAATCTGAACTCGGAGTTGTGAGGATTGTCCAACTTTCTGAGTGGGAAATTCGACATCGGGGGGCCGTTCCTGTTGAAACTTCCCACTCAGAACTGGGAATTTCCGACTTCTGGGTTCAAATGGATCACAGCATTACTGTTACTGACCTCAGTAACCACGACAACAATGGTCAGGCACACCTGGATCAATCAGCTTATCCAGTAATGAAAGATACAAACGTGCTGGCTTACAGGAAGTAGTGTAGTTGTGCATATAGCCCATTTTTGAACCAGAGGCGTTGTCGTAGCAATGAGGGTGTCTCCCCTAGCACGTGGACAACAGATCTTGTAAACGGAGCAGCATGCACTGAAGGGAAAGTTGGGATACCTCCACTGGCTGTCATTGCACACACAGTAAAACCGCTTTCACAGATAAAAACTGAGGAAGAGGAGAGACTTGAGGCGCAAGAGCGACCAAAGAAGAAACAAAGCTCGTGTAAATCTCCATACATCGAGGTAGAAAGCTTTGCAGGAAGAATAAATGTGAACTGGGTGGGGGTTATGTTTTCATCGGCAAAATAACTTGAGAAGTTACGGGCGGATTTTGCTGAAATTTTCAGAGGTGTGTATTATGACACGTACCAAATTATTACATTTTGGTGCTGATCCAGATCATCGTTTCAGGAATTTTTTTTAATGATTCTTTATCATTGTTTGACAGGCCAGACTCGCTCACACTGGCAACGAGTGTGAGCTCATCATGTCTTCATACTTTTTGTTTTCTAACGTGTGACGATAAAATGACGCAGTAACATCAAATAGAGAGACAAACTTTATCAGAGAGCAGAGTAAAGGAGAGTAGGAATGTTTCTTTTGAAAAGGTCCCACCTGCAGCTTGCAGGACGAGGCAGAGTCGGATATTAAGTGGGGTCGGACCTCCGACACTGCCCACATTACCGTTTTGAGTCGTTTATTGTAACCCTTCCTCCTAAGCCCTAACCCTAACCCTAATCAACCTATCTGGCCATGGCCATTCAATGTACAATGCTGCCTAACATCTGACTACTGCAAGGCAAGGCAAGTTTATTTGTATAGCACATTTCATGTACAGAACAATTCAAAATGCTTTACATAAAACATTACAAGCAAAAGGGAGAGAAAAAAAAATAGAAGCATGATTCAAAATTAAAAGCATTTAAGATTAAAAAGAGACAATATAGAGACGTGCGGATTTTAACTTTTGAATAAAACGCAGTTGAGAACAGGTGGGTCTTGCCTACTGCAAGCAGGCGGGGTACTTGTTTCTTTCTGGGTAAAATAGTTAGGGGCGGGGCTTACAATTCAAACTAAACTGTCATCCTTGTACATGGTACAAAACTGTGCAGAATCAGGTGTAGCTTCTTTAAAGACACCCAACAAGACAGATAAAACCGGGATTCCCAGAGAGGCTTTTAGCTATTGGACTTATATTGGATTTATTTTAATAATTTAGAAAATAACACTCCTACATAATTCTACAAAGCCCTACATAAAGTCCTGGCTATAAATTGAATTTTGAAAAATGAAAGGTCTTTATTTGGTTGGGACGGTACAACACTCATACAGAGAGGGCAAATGTTTTTTTTGTATTTTTTTTTTGGGGGGGGGGGGTGGTATTGTTTTGTTTTTTATTGGAAAGTCCCTCCAATACGGACATCGTGCATCCAATCAGTCCAACTGTAGCACTGCTATTCTCCTCCATTCTTTGCTCTGCAGCTGCTCCAAGACCAGCTTTCTCCGGCTGGATCCAACCACTTTAATTTGGATTTCTGCCAACGACCAATTTGCGAGAAAACACTGGGACTATGTCCTAATGGATATCATCGCAATTCGAGGTGCAGTTTCGTCAGCCGCATACGTCACAGCTGTCCCAATTCAGAAGCCCCCAAAGGAGCCTTCCAGCACTACAAGAACTCATAAACTTACCAAGTATATTTTTCTAATTTCCAGTCAAAATATTACTTTGCCACTCTTAAAAAAAAAAAAAAGGGGGGGGGGGGGGGGGGGGGGGGGGGGTATATATATGCCTTTAACCTGCTCAGGAGAAGGTTAGTCATTCAGCATACAGTTTGTCCATAAGCCAAGACCCCAAAATTGGCGTCCCGCAATCAAACAGGTGGGCAATTTCTGTAATTTTTGTGATTACAGTAGTGATGTTGGTCACATTATTTTGTTTAGTGAGCAGCAGAGCTATAACGTTAATGTCATCTTTACTCACTACATCTTAGCCTTCTTAAATTGGATGTGTAGATAGACCATTAAAAATGTTACCCATATAATGTGATTCACAAAAGTCCTCTGCTACTTCTTGCTAACAGCAGTATTAAAGCTAGTTTTCACCCTTGCTCGCTCATGCACCCAGAAGAATTGACACCAAATAATGGTGCAAACAAATGTTATCTGCTGGGCATTTCTGCAACCATGAAGGTGATCTAAATAATCAGTAGTGGCAAACAAATTATGAAATGTGCAAAATCTGAGACTGGCCACTATTGGTGTATGGTCAAAATAGTGAATACATGATAAATATTGTTAAGCTACTCTTCTGCAAAGGTTATCATACCAATTAATAATCCAGACATATATAAGAATAATAAAATAGTAACAAGAGCTTGCCCGCTCTTTCGATTGCGACTGGTGGTCTGGCTCATGGACTAAGTAAGTTGCTGTGGTGATCTACCCCAATAAGAAGTGAACCAGCGGACAGAAAATCCGGAGTTAACCCTGAAGTTACCTCGACAAAAGAAAATCCGGCTTCATAGTACAGGCCTCTCATGCAGGCACACACAAAGCAGAACTTACCTGCACACACACCCATGCAAAGCACCTTCCCCCATCCCCAACAACCATACTCTGTTCTGCATAACTCAAATTTTCAGTTGGACTTACTCTTGTGAAGCATGTTTGTCCCCTGATAACAGGCATTTGCTGAGGATTTGAAACTGGTTTTGCATTCAGTAAAAGGAAATGTTTGCTCAGAAAGCAATATGCAACACTTTATTCTAACCTTTTAAAAACTGCAAATTTGTTTTTGACTCAGTCAGGTCCTCTATTTGAATTTACACCAGGCCTTTACAGAAAATAATCTGTTTTTTAAAGCGTTATCTTGATGACTGTTTTATGTTTACAGATTTCGTTGCATGTTTCGTGATCCTGGGGAGAGTTCTGGTAGTAAAACTGTTCACTGACCTCCTTTTTGTCTGAGCGGTGCTCCAGATAAGCTGATATCAGCAGTGTCTTTGAGTTACGGACCCGCACAAAAGTGTCAGTTTGTCTGCGAGTAGCTGTATCAGAAGAGAAAAGTTTAGTAAACTCAACTGGAGATGAGCTGCCTCAAAAACATTCACAAGTTTCACATTTTTTTTCTGCAGTAGAACAGTGAAACCCTTTAAACAAGCAGGAGGTTAAACTGGTGATTTAACATGGAAACATGAAGTTAAGGGTAGACGATGACAGTCAATAATTTGACTATAGACCCATGAAACATGACGTCACTGGTCACAGGACGGACGGCCATCTGCCATGTTGGAAGACAACGCTATTCAATGTTGACACTCAGCAAAGCAGTAAGTAATTCAAAGCCCATCAGAATGGTCAACTTTTGTGCAGCATTTGGGTTCCTGGAGTGAACAAGTTTTTATAATATCGTTAGCCACAATTCCTTCTTATTTAAGACACAGCTACTCCCCACAGTTGGAATTTTTATTGCGAAACACGGCAGGAAAAAGCCCTGTTTTTTCATCACCTGGTCAATTTTGAGGTTTTTGCTTTTTCCCTTTCACTGTCGTAAACTTCATACCCCCCTACACAGCCACAGCACACAGCACACTTCTAGCTGTCTTTTTTCTCTATTTTGATCCCTGAATATATCTCTAAGCTTTTACTAGCTTGTTGATGGTACTTTGCTGCGTTGGTAGCAGCAGCTCGTCTCCCTCTGCTCAAAGCAGAGTCCTGTCTCTCCTGCAGCGGGACGTTTTTTCCGCGTTTTGCGTGTAAATATGCCGCGGATTATATTTTTCTCTGGTGTTGGCGGGTAGCAGGTAAGAATACAAACTTTTATTTACTTTTTGTGGACATGACAAGTGATTAATGAGCGTATTCGGCCGTGAGGCTCGGTGCTGCTCCACCTGGTGCCCAGGCAGCGCAAGCTACGTGAACCAGATCTTACCTCTGGTCCAGATAAGAGTTGGTTTTGAGAGCCAGAAGCCGGTGTTTAGGTGGTGGGAAGCTAAATAACTGTTTTTTAGTCTGGTTCAGGCACATACCAGAGCTGGAAGCAGGTCAGTGGATAGGGGACCTGAGTGCCGTACAGCGGTTTCTGTTGTCGCAAGATCTGTGTCGGTTCTGCTCAGGCAGACGTACAAGTGCCACTTACAGACCAGAGGCACCGGGGGGAGGCTAGGAAACATCGAATCGCTCTGTAAACACTTTTACGGGGATTCTGAAAAGCATTTATTGAGGTGAAAAAGTTCTGCTTTAAACAGTGTTGAACTAGACAATACAACAGTTTTCATACTTTTTAAACATCATCTATGGAGAAAATATTTACATTTGTGGATTTTTTTGGGACTTGATAGCAGCCATCTTGCCAGTGATTGTCATACCCCTTCATTGTAAGTGTGCCTCGGGTGACCCTTCATTTAAAGGGGTATAAACTTCGAGTGGCCAACTATGAGGCCATCCGGAAGAAGTAATTTTTTGTAGTTCTCCCTTCATCCGCTAGGGGCTGCAAAACAGAGCAAATCCCCAAAGACGCTTATGTTAAAAACGCCAACTTCACAGCAGAAATAAACATGTTTACAGCCTGGTTCAAAAAATTGTTTTAGGTTTAATAGGTCAAGTTTACCTTCATGTCAACTGTGAGTAGGGATGTATACCGAGTACCGGTATCGTTTGGTACCGGTTCCTAATCTTAACGATACCAGGGTACCGTTAAGATTCTGGACTAACGATACTCTTATTGATACTTTTTGTACATCTACCTAACCATCAAGTTATCATTACGCAGTCAAATAATCACAATGATGGACTAAGACAGACACAATTCCCTTATTCTCCCAGCTGTCCTTCACCCACTTTTATGTCCAGGCTTCTTCAACATCATCTGAACAAATATTCTCCACCACTGGATCTTGTAACATCTTGTAATGTCTTCATTATTTACTCTAAATTATGTTATAGTATCAATAAGAGAATCGATAAATACCGGTATCGATAAGGAGTATCGATATTGGTATCGGTATCGATAAAATCATAACGATATACATCCCTAACTGTAAGGGGGGGTGAATTTTTTTATAACTCATCCGTTTAGATGTTATTTAATCTTGAAATTACGTATAATTAAGGGTGTGTCCTTTTGATTGACATGCGGCAGACCCGGTGGCTAACAGTTAGCTCCTTGTTTGCTCTAAGTAAGGTCTCAGTTTGTAGCAGAGTAGCACAACGGCGGTCTTTGGTCAGATAATAGCAAGTCTAAGTGTGTCTTACCTTTGCCCTGCCACTTAGGAGGCTAATCTTCGTTAGCTCCTGTTAGTTTTGAGTTAGCTTGGTTGGTTAGCATTTAGCTCAGAGTACGTCGACTGTCAATCATTTTCCCAGCAGCTCGGAGGTGGCCTTGACTTTGCCTATTTTAGTATTTTCCAGGAGTGTCGACACACATGACACGGCAAGATGGTGGCGGTGGGACACGCCCAACTGGCTTCATGTTTAGCTCTTCAGAAACCAACAGCAATACGTAACTGA
>JALJCO010008353.1:0-11116 GCA_023101725.1 Atherinomorus stipes | reverse complement strand
TCATCTTTACAGAATTGAAGTAATTCAGCCACATTGGAGGCTTTTCAGCATGAACCGCCTTTTTAAGGTAAGTCCACAGCATCTCAATGGGATTCAGGTCAGGACTTTGAGAGGCCACTCCAAAGTCTTTATTTTGTTGTTCTTAAGCCATTCAGAGGTGGACTTGCTGGTGTGTTTTGGATCATTGTCCTGCTGCAGAACCCAAGTGCGCTTCAGCTTGAGGTCATGAACAGATGGGCGGACATTCTCCTTTAGGATTTTTAGGTAGACAGCAGAATTCATGGTTCCATTTACCACAGTAAGCCTTCAAGGTCCTGAAGCAGCTAAACAGCCCCAGACCATCACACTAAAACCACCATATTTTACTTTAGGTATGATGTTCCTATTCTGAAATGCCGTGTTACTTTTCATAATGATCTAATGGGACCTACACCTTCCATAAAGTTAAACTTTTGTCTCGTCAGTCCACAGAGTATTTCCCAAAAATCTTGGGGATCATCAAGATGCTTTCTGACTAAACTGAGACAGGCCTTTATGTTCTTTTTACTCAGCAGTGGTTTTGGTCTTGGAGCTCTGCCATGCAGGCCATTTTTGCCCCCCAGTCTCTTTCTGACGGATGGAGTCATGAAGACTGACCTTAATTGAGGCAAGTGAGGCCTGCAGTTCTTGGATGTTGTTCGGGGGTCTTTTGTGACCTCTTGGATGAGTCATCGCTGTGCTCTTGAGGTAACTTTGGTCAGCCGGCCACTCCTGGGAGGGTTCACTGTTCCACGTTTTCACCATTTGTGAATAATGACCCTCACTGCAGTTTGAGTCCCAAAGCTTTAGAAATGGCTTTGTAACCTTTTTCCAGACTGATAGATCTCAATTACTTTGTTTCTCATTTTTTACAGAATTTTTGCTGCAACATGATGTCTAGCTTTTGAGGATCTTTTGGGTCTACTAAACTTCGTCAGGCAGGTCCTATTTAAGTGATTTCTTGACTGAGAACAGGTTTGGCAGTAATCCGGCCTTGGTGAGGCTAGAGAAATTGAACTCAGCTTTCCAAAGATGTGATAAACCACAGTTAATTTATGTTTTAACAGGGGGGGCAATCACTTTTTCACACAGCACCATAGAGGTTTGGATTCCCCCCCTTACTAATAAAAATCTTCATTCAAAAACTGCATTTTCTATTTACTTGTGTTATCTTTGACTCACATTAAAATTTGTTTGATGATCTGAAACATGTAAGTGTGACAAACATGCAAAAAGTAAGAAATTATGAAGTGGGCAAAAACTTTTTTCACACAGCTGTATATATGTAGCTGACATAAGCTACATGAAGCGGTCTTCACTCTGGCCCAGCAAAGACTTCAGCCCCTTTCAGACTTGCGCTAGAAAGCAGTAATAGTGCGTACTTTATACCATCTGCATTCAGACATGCATTCCGTTCTTTCACCTCTGAGATGTGGCGAACACGTACCGGCTAGCCTCCAAGTCATAACAGCGGCAATGTTGCGGCACGTTGTTTTGTCAGAACGCAAAAGAAAATGTTCTGGACAGGGTTGAAGGGAGAGCATGGCTGTGTTGACTTATCCACAACATTTTCTGATGTCTGAAAGAGCCCGGGATGCAATAAGTCCGAGGGAAGCCGCATGTTTGAAAAGACGAGTCCGGTTAAAGAGCGGATGGATCACATGATCATGGTCATGGTCCGCAATGCAAGTCTGAAAGCGACTTTGGTGTCTGATTATAACCATTTTTGAGAGTCAGGAACCAATGGGGTATATGCAACTTGGACACAAGATATTCTGAGAACCTGGACAATGGAGTGTATTTTCTACCCTTTCCTTAATCTGACTGACAGATGCTTTTCTTCTTCTTCTTCTTCTTCTTGCATGGGCCCCTAACAGCATTTGGGCTCCGGTGCAGTTGCACCGTTAATATGCCACTGTAATAGGTCCTGCAAGGATTTTTAAATGCATGTAGAAAATGTTTGATTGTACATCAAATAGATCAAATCCAAACGCTTTTACCCATCTTACTAGTGAACAACAGGCTACCATGTTCTGGGGGTCAGGGAGCAGTATGATGGTCAAGGGCCTTTTTTTTCTCCTTTAACTTGTCCTGTCCAGCTTCTTAGCCAGCAGAATTATAGTCTGTCTGCTATGTTACTGTGCTACTGTAAAGTGCTGATGACACTTTTTTGACATTTTTTTTTTCCATGTTTTATAGACCAAAACATTCCTCGTGATGATTTATGTAACAGAAACAGGCGCGCCTTCATAGATGAGTTATTACGAAACATTGCTGCATTTCAGCACATCTGACCAGACTGTGGCGCTGTCGGCCGAAACCGGACGTGACGTCTGCCAGAAGATGTCCTCAGCTCATTTAGCATTGAAGTCAATGGCATCATTGTGGTTTTTAAGTTCCTTTTCCAGTTTTACAGACAAACAGTAATGACACAGCCGTCAAATTGTATTGCCAGTTAATGTTTAAAAGCTGATAAATACAGCGTTATTTTATTTAGGTTTTGTACAGATCCATAATTTTATTTTGAAGAGGATAAAGAAGCAGGTGGGACTTACCGGTTACCAGCAGGACCTCTCTGCACGTCTCTCCTGTCTGCAGCTTCTGTTTACTGGAGCTGTTGAGACTTCTAGCACATGGAACAGCAATCATGTCCTCTGGAATATTATTTTTTAATCATTGTTGCTGAATCAGATCGTTCATACAGCTACTGTATGGACAGACAGCTGCTGCTCGGTTAAAACAGGACTTCTCCAGTCATCAGATCTCCTCCAGCTGCTTCCAAAGATGCATCCCAGCCAGCATTTCCATGTGGGGCCCATATGGGTTAAATTTTGGCTGCATATGAGGTACCCAAGTGGGTTTGTCCACAGTTTTCATGGTGCCCCCACCTTGTTTTCCCATGTGGGTTTCCACTTATGGGGCCCATGTAATTTAAACTATGAGATCTGCTAATTTGCCCAGTTCAAATTGCCCCTCGGGGACAATAAAGATTTTCTTATCTTGTCTATCTTATCTTATCAAGTCTATGCCTATAGACTATATGGGAAAACACAGGAGGGGCCATAATGGAAACTGTGGACAAACCCACTTGGGTCCCTCACATGCAGCCAAAATTTAACCCATATGATCTTTATAAACAGGAACTATTTAAAACTTAACTAGAACCATCTAAGTTGTTATATTCTCATTTTTAAAGGCTATTTATTTGCCGCAGCTAGCAGCAAGCTAACTCGTTAGCCAGTTAGCCTTGAGCTGACGCACGGAAGGGATGCCTCTCCTCTGTTACGCCTGATTCTATGTCAAGCCGGTGCAAGTCCTTGCGGGTCTGCTTGTGCTGTTCTGGGTCGCTCCTTACAGTTCTGAGTCTGCTTGATGTGTCGGCATTGCAGGCTTTTAGCTGAACCAGTGGACTTGAGGCTGGGAGACAGACTGTGGGCAACTGACTACAGTTCAACTCTGGTACTAGCTTGTAAAATGTGATGTCCACATATTCCTCAGCGTCATCACACTCTTCTGAACTGGCTGATGATCCACCGCACAAACCAGTTCCAATCTAGCTGTTCTGGAGCAACTTTTGTGTTTTCCACAGCTTTGATTATACGTGTAAATCAATGGGCCAACCCCAACTCTTTATTTCGCTGATGTCATATCAGAGATGGCTACGTTGCTCCCAAAAATCTATTAGCTCTTAGCTGCCCCTCCTAAACATCAGATATTTACGTAAATACACGTCTGATTGATTTCTAACTGCACAGAACTACTTATTGTCTTGGTGTGTTGTATGGCAAAGTTACTTGAAGTTAAGGTCGTGTCATCAGCACTTAAATGAATCACTTAGAGCTTATCGGGTATTGGTAGCGGTCACTATTCCAGAGCATTCATGACAAAAGAGCAACAGTCTATCAGGTAATGTGGACACTACGCATTGTCTCTATGAAAAGATGTTAGCACATTTTAGTTAGCTAGCTAGGCTACAAAGTTGTTCAACAACAATAAAATATGTTAAACAGACAATCAACTTAACAAATACAGCAGAGTTTGCTGTACAACATATCAATGTAACCCAACCAAGCCAACTTTACTTTCAGATTGCTTTTATAATGGCTTTACACTTTTATTGACCACACATATTCTTAGGAAATGTTACCTTGTTGTGAATCCTGCATTGCTCTGAGGATTCAATCAATCAATCAATCAATCAATCAATCAATCAATCAATCAATCAATCAATCAATCAATCAATCAATCAATCAATCAACCAATTTATTTATATAAGCCCTTTACAGTACACAAGGTAACCAAAGTGCTTTCCATAAAAACAACATCATAGAAAGAGAATAAGAACAGCATGAAGAAACTAATAGGCAAATGCAAATAAATACAAATAAAATATGAAAATATATCACCACATTACTGGGTGTTAAAGGCCAGTCTGAATGAATGCATCTTGAGCCTGACTTAAAAAGGCCAAAGTCTGTTATACTGTAGAGCGCATAGATTACCCACAATCCTTTGCTGCTACTATTAAACTGCCCAATCCAGGTACAATTTTGTAACAGCAGGTGGCTTGGTTTCTGTTTAGTAGGATTTTAACCTAAACCCATTTAATCATGTTAAATTATGCTAAAAAAAAAGGGGTCAACGGCCTTACTGAAGGACCCGCAGTGGTTAACCTAGGCCAGCCACTCCCCACACCCCCTCCAACAACACAGCCACCCTTTATAACATGGTATTTGGAGAATGAAAGGTTTGCTCCTAAAGTGGTTGTTGGGTTGCTTTCAGTTGAAGAGTGAGATTGCAGCTAATTCATTTCCAGGCAGGGACACCTAGTGGCGAACAGAGACCGAAGAAGGGCAGAATGAGAGGATAAGATGTGAATCAAAGAGAACAATCAGATGGCAGATGGAGAGAAACCAAGCATGTGCTTGGTTTGGGAGGCCCAACAAAGTCCAAACACATTATTGATCCAAACACTGTCACTGCAATTCTTTACTCAGCCCCCAACCTTGCACTCCCAGTCTCTCCATCTTATGTTCCCTAGCTGTTAAAAATAAATTCATCTTTTTTTTTTCTTATCAGTTTTCTTTCTGTCTTGCTCAGATTGTCTGTTACTCATATGGTGCCTCAGGGTATAATCAAATAACTGCCACAGAGATGGAGTGTGTCAGGAACTTGCATGTGGTTCAGTGTATTTGACAATGCTGTCATGCTCAATGTTCTTAAAAGACAGATACTTAGTGTTGAAAACTCAACAGACTTGATGTTACCATTTGAGATTAGATAAGGAATATTTCAGCAAAGGTTGTAAAAGTAGGGTTAGAGATCCTGGAGAAACACTTCGAACACACATTTTGAAAGTCAAAATCCCTATCTTCTAGGGATGTGAATCCCCACCAAGGAGGTGATTTGATATGCATCTCAATACTGTCAGCAATACGATACATTCACGATACGGTGAAGCCTCCTGCTGATGCGATGCGATTCACCAATGATTTGACAATGATTTGGCTTCATACAATTCGATTCGATTTGATTCAATACAATTCATGCTGCGATTCAAAACAAAACAAAGAATTTACAAGTCTCCATCTGGTTTCTAAGCATCATCACAATTATTTTACCTTCTCCCTTTCCCTGTGAAGGATGTTTTAAACACTTGTGTTTTTTTTTTATTGCTTTCTATAAATTAAAACAATAAATCCATCTTATACTGATGCAGTTCACTCTGGTACAGAGATGCTGTCAGGAAGTGTCCAGTTTTGTTAAAGAAAAAAACAAGATAATTTTCCCACCAGTTCTGCTTCTGCTCACCTCATATTTATGTTCATCAGTAGAATCCTCTGAGGAAGATGTGGGGGGAGCAGAATCCACACCATACCGCCTGCCTTGCCATGTTTGTCATGCTGCTGATGTCTTTTATAGCAGCACATTCTTTTCAAACCACAGATTTCTTGTCAAGTTTTCCATCTTCCAAGTATCGCCAAACTTTTGACGTGTGTCCTCAAAGATGCGCCAAATATGTCCTCTTCACCTGCTGTCTCACTCCCTCTGTGTTTGCTGTTTACTTACTGCAGCTGCACCACCTCGGCTCCAAGGTTTTAAAAACTAAAGTTAAAAGACTGATGATACGTTCAAGGCGCCTTGAAAATACATGTGACGAGGAGACAAACTATGTAATAATCATGTAACCATGGGTTTTTACCGATTCAGACACACCAAGAAAGATGTTGCACAATTAGCCGCCAGTTGTTTCCGATACACACATGCAGTCGCATCTCACACGTCTGTGTCAGAATATCGATCCAAATTGGTGAATCTCTACATCTCTACTTTCTTCAGACACAGTTAGCAAGAGTTTGGTAGAGTTTGATAGGGTCGGTTGGCCTGTTATCCCTGATCTGGCGCAGTTTTTAAATGTATGATACCCAGTCTTCAGTTGTCATAAAACTCTGTCGAAGCCAGTCTGTTGGTTAGTGCTCTTAGATTTTTTTCTAAAATTGGCAAAGCCTGTGAACGTTGTGTGGTGTGTACACAGCTTTACGTCATTGCTTTTATGAGTTTCCATGCTTTGGCGAGAGATTCCTGCATGAAAAGGTAAACGTGTGGAGGGACAAATGGTAGAGTTTGATAGACATACAGTTTAACCATTAAAACAGGTTGGTTAAAATGATCCGTGTTTTTCAGTCCAGGTGGCTAGTTTTTTTCTTTGTGTGTATGTGTGTCATATCATTTAATTAATTGGCAGCAGCCGGGGTGTGGAAGGAATTTTAGACAATATGCAGTAGCAGCAAACATCTTAAACCCCACCTTTAATTGGCTTAGCTTCTATGGTTTTTATGATACAATTCGCAGACCAGATAAAATTTAGATAAAAATGAAAAAAGTAAGAAGCAAGATCTTGCCAGGTTGGATCCAAGAATTGCCAAATGTTGTACAGAACACTTTAGGTATTGCATAAAGTATGACTTGTATGACTGTTTGTGCAAACTATGAACATGAATGATCTTTTGCACTTCAGAAGTAAAAACTGTTTAAACTATCATGTGCCATAAACCTCAGCAGAAATGCAAAAATCCAGGCACAAAATCACTTCTATGGCTCCTTTAGAAAACATACCCACCTTTGGGGGAAAAACATGGTATTTAACTGAAAAGAAAAAGATCAAGACAACTAGTAGCATAAAATGACGGTTTGCCTGCAGGTGACACTGAAGTAGGGGCATTCATATTTGTGTTTTTTACTGTTAGAGTCAACACTGAACTGAAGAATTAAGTCAAACATGTGGTTTGCACTGAGTTTTTGTCATCACAACTGCTGCCCCTTTCAGCTGTATAAAACATGCTTGGTGTGTTTTGAAAAAAATTGCAGCTTTTCAGCAAAGAAAGGAGTCCTTTCCTTAACTTTGCTGAAGCACCATGCAATGTCAGTGTTGACCAATCAAGTACAAGAAGGTCCCCATTGCAGGAAGTTTGATTATAATGTTCACAGCATTTTAAGGCTACCCGACAATCACTGCAATGGTGGATACAGTCATTACCACTGTGATTACTTCAGAGCTCTATTATCTGCTACTATCACCAACATTTTGCATGATTATGTAAACCTAATTCTTAAAGGCGTCATAACCTGGTATTTTACGTACACAATCCTCCTTAAATTATCTTTAAATGAATTTTTATTTATAGTTGGGTGGGGGGAAATTTAATAAGCTCAGTTTGATCTCTTTTCAGCCCCCATTTTTTGTCTTGCGAGTTTAAGAATGACAAGTAGACTTGTCTGGAAGCGCGTTAATGACGCAAGCCTCACAAACCAAAACAAAGTTTGGTTTGTAGAACCCAGGAGGGACTGAGTGAAGGAAAATGATGTTCCAACAGAGAAAAACATGATAAGAACCTAACGGTGCAGTTGATCGACAAAAACCGTGGAATAAAAGGGCTGGACTCAAATGAAAATGAGGAGCAGACGTCCGATGTGAACAACAAGAACTGTGTAGCTTGTTTAGCGTTAGCAGCTTGTCACCGTTCGTCTATCATTGTCTCCTGGTCTCTTACAAAAAAGATAATAAGTTACACAAACAACAACACTTAACCAACTGCACATCTTCACTGGATAAATATAATCCTCTGGTCCCTGGTCGATTAGCCCACTGCTGAATCATTGAGTGGCTGAAAACATTTGCAGCTCTGCCGAAGCAGTAAGGCGCTTGCCTTTTTTTTTCCCTCCCCGCGGTGGGGTGGTGGGTCCTCTTCCTCCTCCTCCTCTTTGACAACGCCTGTCATTTATCGCCAGTCCGCGGCAGGTAATCAGCTGATTTCAGGTGGTGCTACAGAGAGCTTATGTTAGCAGCTAGCAGCTTTGACGTCAATGCCGGTGGCAAATTCAAATCGCATACTGTGGAGAGCGCACTCTTGTGGCGGAGTCTGGTGTGACGAGAGAGCCCGTACTCACTCTCTGGAGTTTCTGGCACGTTTTAACTGAGGTCCTATTCCATTCCACATGTTTTAATATGAAAAAGTGCTATTTCTGGGCGACTCCTTTAATTTCTAGAACGCTGCTGTGAGATGGAATGGTGAAGGCTGGGGAAAGACAGTTAAGACATGTGCTTCCTATAACCCTGAGAGACAGGACTTTAATGGGGCCATAGCCTGATTTTGTGCATTTTCGAACTATGAGTGAGGTGAACAGTTTAGTTTGAACTGTAAGCCCCGCCCCTAACTGTTTCTCCCAGTGAGAAACGCTCCTACAGTACTCTCCCTTACACTCTCCTCCCACTCAACGTGCATGAAATAACAAAAGGGCACACAGAGAAGGATGCAGTCAAACCAGCAGAGGTAACGCAAGAAGCCAAGAACATAAAAAATGTTACCAAAAAGCAAGTGATTGAACAGACACCTCTCTAAGAGGACTACGGCCAGTTTCCAGTCCACATTCAGTCCAAGGTGGTCCAACTGCTCTCTACCTTCAGTACAATCCACCAAGAGTTACACAAACTTCTATTCCTTCTTTGGTCTCTCCTGCGTTTCAAGTCTCTCTTCTCATCAGTTTTGATCCAGGCTGTTGTGCTGTGAACATGAACAGCCAGCGGCGGTATCGCAACTTTCCCATGCAGTTGTGTTTACAAGAGCTGCTGTGCACGTGCTAGTGGAAGATGCCCCTGATTAGGAAACACTGTCAGTGGCTGATTGGAAACCATAAGTTCTATAGAATGAACCCCATTGGCAGAGAAAAATGACCACATTAGAAACCTAAATTAAAAAGGCCTGGATTCATGCATATGCGCAATCAATGAGTAATTTATTATTCTAAAATGATGCCTTTTACCACATACCATGCAGAAAGCATTTCTTCTGAAGAGATTAAAATAAAATCAGGTACAGGGCCTTTAATGGGGCCCAGGCTCTCTTTATTGCCCCCCAGCATGATTGTGTGTAATATATCTATTAAACCATCCTCTTATGTGAGGCTTGGAAGCTGTCAGAATCTTCATTAATAAGGAGGATAAAGTGGATTTTGGATTTTGTTAATGACCTAAAACACAACTTTTAGACCTTAAATTTATGCATTTCTGACTCGTTTTGATGGCACACTAACATTCATTATGCACATTTTTGAGCTGTCACTGCACAGCGGCATTGGTTGTGCACCGCGTCACGTACTAGCAAAAGGATATGAAGCAGATATGAACATAGCAGGTGTGTTGAATGCGCATCATGTCGGCAAAGAAATGTAAGGAAACATTACCAGAGGAAGAGAGAAGAGAGAGGAAGAGACAGAACAAGAGAGTCAAGATAAGACTGTCTTTTACTGGCTGGAATGAGCTCACAGTACAGGTACGATGAAGATGGATGCTAGTTCAGTCATCAATAGAGGACGCATCACTGAGAAAACATAAAGTTCTGTTGTGGGTCTTTAACAACAGTGAAAAACCACCCAAATGCCCAAATTCAGCTTTTTCTCACTAGGATAGGGCCAAATTGGGATTTTTAATATCACATCTGTAATAACTTTGTGTCTGGATGCCCAGTGAAAAAAAATTCTACCTGTAAAGCTTCAAAAATATCAGAAACTTCATAAATAAGGCGAATAAATGTTTTTTGGTGAATCTGGTTAATTTCTGTGACAAGGCACGAATGCCTTGTGCCCCAAATCAACTTCTTTTGCTCAGATGCTAAATTTGGATTTTTCTGTAATAATATAGTTATCTTTGCAATAATTAAAAAAAAAAATCAATAAGTTAATTTGACAGATTTATCCAGGGGTGTCCAGCTCCAGTCCTGCAGGGCCGCAATCCTGCAGGTTTTCTTTCCTTTCCTGTTCCAACACACACCTGACTCAAATTAACGAGTCATTGTTCAGAATTTCATAGGCTGTAAGATTCATTTAATCAGAGCAGGAAGAGAAAAAAAAACTGCAGGATAGTGGCCCTTAAAGGTTGAATATGGAACATTTTTATTAAAAGCTATATTTAAAAAAAAAAAAAAAACCTCCACAGGTTGTTTGGGGGGGATACAGAATGAAAGTACAACATTTCCCAGAAAAATTATATTTAGCCTCAAAATAATTATAAAATATTTTTTTCTGGTTTCGATAATGGCATTTTATTTATGTCTATAAGCCAATACACTTCGCCATTGCAGGTTGCCAAATATGATCTCTGTATGGAAACAATATTTTGGTCATAGTCAGGCTTGTACAGGGGAAACCGTGGAGATGACGAGTGAAGCAGCTGCTTCAGAGCCCTGGAGATATTGCTATCTGTTTCTGAGGAGGAGTGACCTGAGAAGAGCAAAACCTGGAGTAAATTTAGGTGAAGACTTCACTAAACGGACCCATAAACGTTTTCCACGGAGTCAAAACACGGAAATGGCGACTTTCCTCCTGGATCGGTAAGCTAGCTTGTTTGCTAACATGGCTAACGTTAGCTGTCAGTTATAAACTCCTCTGCGGTACTTGTTGGACATGCTGCAGACTGTTAGTCACGCGCTTATCGGCAGCGAGCCTGACATCCCAGCGGCTGGAGTTGTTTTTCTGCCGTTGCAATTACAACCTAGACACACGTGATGTCGCTGTTCTGTCCGTATTCCATATTCAACCTTTA
>JALJCO010008352.1:10000-13719 GCA_023101725.1 Atherinomorus stipes | reverse complement strand
TCCAGGGCTCAGCTCTTTGCCATCAGTGATGGCGTAGCCCCCCCCCTTGTGTGTGTAGCATCAAAGCCAGCACCAAAGCAACTTTAGATTTGGTTTTGGTTTTAGCTCTGATGCTGTTATATCAGCTGCAGGCAGCACCGAAGCAACACTGGACTTTGTTTTGGTTTTCGCTCAGGTAGTTTATGCAGCTGATAGGTGAGAAATATGAGCAGCAGTGCAGGATGAGTCATTTTGAAGTTGGAAATATACGACAGCACACAGGAGACTCACGTAATCATCACGTTCTCTGAAGACGAGGACGGCTCCTCATCCTCTGAGTCGGATACTGAAGCAGAAGACAACTTGGAGATGGAAACAGACCAGTTTGAGTCCAGCTCAGAAAGGCTTTATGGTCGCACGGTCACCGAAACACTAAGGGCCTGATTTACAAAGAATCAAATTGCGAGTCTAATGTCTTTGCCTCGCAAAAAAAAATAGCGTGCGCTGTCATTTTAGCGTTTGCGGGTGATCTACAAAGATTACACGCGCAATCTGTAACAGGCGCAAACAGCAGGATTTAAATGAGGATTTAGCGTGCGCTCTGACTGCGCCACGGAAAGTTCAGAAGAGCATGTGGTAAACGCAAAATGAAATTCATCCTGATAGAGAGATGTTAGTTTCAGAGATGTAATGAGGCAAATAAAAAACAGAATATAAGATAAATATGAAGAGTTCATTTGCAAAAATAGACAAACGCCATTTATGAAAAAACGGAGTTAACTGCTTTTGCAAATAAACTCTTCATTTACTTTTGAATATTTTTCAGAAAATCAAGCTCACGTGAAGTAGAGGGTTTTAATGATGTAAAATGGAGATAGGACGTTTGTACCCGACAGCAACAAAAGCAGTGAACTCTGTTTTTCCACAGTGGCGTTTGTCTAGCTTTTGCAAATGAACTCTTCATAATAACTATAAATAAAAACAATGCAGCAGGTTTCCCTGTGGGTCGTAAGAAGAGGCCAGTTTACGGATGTGGATAAGGACGTGAATAAGGACATGGATAAGGACGTGGATAAGGACGTGGATAAGGACGTGAATAAGGACATGTATGAGGACATGTATGAGGACATGGATAAGGACGTGGATGAGGACGTGGATAAGGACGTGGATAAGGACGTGGATAAGGAGACGCTGTTGAAGATGATCTGATATTACGCACAGACTGCGCGCTCTTTGGCACAATGCCAGGCGCGGGACCTGCGTAATTGCCCCCCACCCCACGCAAAACTCAGTAAAAAAATAGTATCAATAGTTTGTGCGTTACTGGTTATTTTCACTGAGTTTTCTGTGGGGTGGGGGCCAACTTCACGCAGGACAGCAACCTCAGAACAGCAGCAGCAGTCGCTGCGGCGTGGAGGAGCAGGAGATGATTTTAATTTAAAAATATGCCATTGGCAAAAAGTAAAAGAAAATAAAAAGACATAATTAATGTCAGCTTTAACTACCATGATGCTGCAGCTGCAGATGTTCAGGTTCATGTCTAGAATAACCGTGTTCAACAGTGATGTTGATTGTTATTTAATTAAATAATGAAAACTTGACGTGTCGCCTGAACACATCATGAGAAATGATTCTGACCCGATGTCTGCAGTTCTGCAGCAGAACCGCTTCTGACCCGATGTCTGCAGTCCTGTGTGCAGCATCTTTCAGCCATCAGTGCGTAAAGCTGCCAGTTATACCTGCTTTTCAGACGTGCTAAATTACACGCAATCTTTTGCCCCCGCTTTCCTTTGAACAGTTGATAGATCACATTGCGCGTGTTAAACTGAAGTTTTGCATAGTCTCCTCCCAATATTTTGCGCCTTCTGGCAGAAACGCCCAGTTTGAATATTCATCTGCAGCAGATGCGCAAAATGGACAGCGGCGATATTTTGCCCCTTAACAAGCGCAAAACCTCCCTTTGCCCTGCTTTGTAAATCAGCTCTGGCGGATTATTGCGTGCGTAATGAAGATAGCGCCTGTTTTAACAAGCGCAAACCTTTCGTAAATCGGGCCCTAAATCTCACATTCTGGATGGAAACAAAAAGCTAAAAGAAACCTGTAAAAGACTAGAATAGATGCAAAGGATTTTTTGACAAACTTGATAAGGTACATGCTGTACATGTGTTCTTTGGTAAGGAACACGTGTATTTTTTCTTATTCTGACTGTTTAAAATATTTTTTCCCTTTCTTCTTTTTTTTTTCATAAGAGAAAAATAAAATTTGGCAGCATTTGCTCCAAATTTGGAAATTTTGAATGCAGTGACCACAGTTTTTCCTTCTGCAACCTAATCTGGACACACAGACACACATGTGTGTATGCACACGCACACACACACATTTGCATGTGCACACACACACATGCATGTGCACACACACACTCTCTCCCACCCCTATAAAAAATATAAATGTTGCGGTTTTCTAGTTTGATGTCCATCATTCAGAGTTCATCATTCAGCGTTTATTATTCATTTTTTGCTGAAATAAATGTGTTTTTCTGATTCAAACTAATCCAGTTTCTGAATTTTAGTCTAAGAACATGGCTTAATCAGCATTTAGATTACATATTTGATCCATTTTGCACAGGTTTCAGATTTTGAGCTTTGAATCAAATATGTGAGTTAAAAAAAGAAAAAAAAAAGATTGAAACTGGAGTGTGAAAAAAATAAATGCATGAAAATCAATGTTGCTGCCAGTTGCTGGGGGCTTGATAATATGAATTACCAAATACATTTTAAAATGTATCTTATGGAAATAATTTAGATTTGTTTTTGTTCTTTCCCCTAAATAAATAAATAGTGGAGTTTTTGAGTGTTGTAACTATTGTGGCTACTAAAATGTTAAAACTCAAAAATTCTAATTATTCATGATAAGATATTTCAGGCTGAGGTTATTTGAAAGGAACAAGTCATTTGAATTAGAAAAAATATTGACATATACCAGTTTCAGGGCAGGTTTTGCAAATTAGGGACAGTGTGGCCTTAGGGGAAAATGTGTTAGTTTTCATAGATAAACTGATATTGCAAAAAAACTAAAAACACATGAAAATCAATGCTGCTGTCAATCAGTGAGCCATCTGAAGGACTTATAAGAACAACAAGCAAATAATACTTCAAGTGTATTTTATGGAAATTATATAGCGTTTTAAGTTTGTCCATAAACAAATGGTTGACTTTTGTCACCATTACGGCAATCAAAGGGTTAAAAATACACCAAAATCTATGTGTATATTTTTGGCTAAAGTTATTTGGAATGAATGAGTCTTTTAAAGTAGAAATTTTTTTTTGATATATGATCATTTCATAGCAGTTTTGCAAATAGGCGACAGTGTGGCTTTAGGGACAAATTAGGAAGTTTTTGGAAAAAATGAGACTGTAGAAAAAACAGAAATGCATGAAAATCACTGTTGCTGTCAATCATTGACCCATTCCAGGACCTTATAATAACAACTGGCAAATTTCACTTCAAATGTATTTTATGGAAAATATTTAGTTTTATACATTTTTCTTCAATAGAAAATGATGGCGTTTTGAAAGAACAATGGCAAATAAAGGGTTAAAAGGCTTAAATCTAATTTCTTTTTCATATGAATATTTCAGGGTTAAGTTGTTCTAAAAGAGAAACTTGCTTGTGGAAATTTTTTTTGATGTATGATATTTTTTAAAGCAGTTTTTGCAAAGGTGGCAATCACGTGGCCTTAT
>JALJCO010008351.1:0-28388 GCA_023101725.1 Atherinomorus stipes | reverse complement strand
GGCGGACGCCACTAGCGAAACTGGACCGGGTAGTAGTAATCCACGGTAGAACCGTCGTGTATAAATTCTTGTATAGTAGGAACCGTTATGATCTGGTAGCGTGGGTACCGTGGGTACCGTTGGTACCGTGCAACTCTAGTTGCTATGCCTCCGATTGATCATGCGCCCTGGCTACTTCACCAAAGGGATATCCCTTTGGCTGCCTGGTAAGTGCATGTGACTCTCCCCCAGAAATCTGGGGACTGAATCCTGCCCGGGCCCTCCGTTGTGTACCTTGCCACGCTTGCATCACTAAATTAACAATTCTTATGAAATGTGCAATAATCTTCTGCACTATGGAGAAACGAAGACTCAAGGCTAGTAAGACAAACAGAAAAATGTTGCAGCTTATTGTTGATACTTTGGAAGCGTTATTTGTTTGTCTGTCTTCACTAGAACTTGTGATCATGGATTGATCTGTTACAACCCAGTCTCACTCCAAAACTACGTTTGTCCACAGCGCAAAACATACCCATTTCACAATTTGTCCTCTGAAACTGTAGAGTGTCAATGTTTGATCTTCCCATTCATTTCTACTGTAGGTCACATGACTGCCGAGTTTCTCCAAAAAAAAAACATAGCGCATATCCCTGCAGTTTTGGGTGGAAAATGCTATATTTTGACTCTACAGATCTGGGCATGAAAAAGTTCCACCTTTTTCTGCCAGAAGTAGTGCAGTAATAGTGTACTATTACTGCACTATCTCTGGCTGAACGATTTGTCCCGCGAATACGTCATCACACACGGTGTCCAAACTTTATGTGTGGAAACATCCTTGTTCCGTGCATTCATTTATGCTCTGAAATCGTTTCCCCTGGGCACACAGGCGTTTCTACGGGATTGAATAAGCAGACAAGTCGCTGGTAAGTGGCTGGCAGTCGGCAGAAAGGGGAATTTTTTCATGCCTGCATCTGTAGCACTGTTTTGATCACTTTTCTAGCGACAAATATACGTTATTTTCCCTTATCCATTCAGTTTATGTACACAACCCATGCTTTATTTGTGTCAATGTTCATTCTTTCCAGTCTCTCAACAAAATTGTAGGAATACGTTCTTTCCCTTTTCACTACGGTGGTTGCTATGCTTTTAGCAATACACTGGAATTAGCCGATGTTCTTGTAATCAGGCCTAAACACAACTCGATCTCACAGAAGACATGAAATATGCGGATTATAATCATGTTTCAACACTTACTGTATTTCTGATCCAGGCATGTAGGGAAATTAGGCCATGTTTAGTCAATGGTGGAGCAAGTTCGTGGCATCTGCGCAACCTTCCTGGTTTGAGAACAAAAAAAAACACGTTACCTTTTCTGATGCAGAAATGATATTTTTTAACATCATTCCTTCACCGTTTCCAAGGGATTTCCCAGACCTCCCTCACTTCGACATGATAACCAGCCACTTGGGCTTTTATATGAAAGTGTGCTTCAGGCTTGCCTGGAAGTTTTTTTTATTTTCTTTTACAAGGATGAAAATTATTTTCATTCCCATTGTATGTATCTAGTCAGCACCATCTTTGTCCTCTTCTCATTGGCTGCAGTGAAGCGGAAGCAGCAACAGAGCGTTTGGCCAGAATGACTTAAATAAACCAAAATATTTTTTTTTTCTCAGAACAGATCATGCAGCTAACGAGTCATTGATAATTTGACTGTACAATATTCTTGGAATATGAAGTAAGAATTGTTTTTTCCAACCTTAATTGTGACTGCAAAGCACAAAATGCTCACCTAAACCCACGTTCCAATCCCTTTGGACCTGTCTGCCACAGAACGGGGTGCATTCCTTTTCAACATGACCTCCACCACCGTCGTCCAGTGGCATTAGGAGTTTTATAGGTTCTAATTTGTCTATTTTCTTGTCTATTTCAGAAATATGCAGGAGTTTGTGTGTGTGGGCGTGTGTGTGTGTGTGCAGATCACATTTTTAACTCTTACTTTTTAAAAATTATCAGCTTGGGGTTATAATGGTCTTTATAGACTGAATCCCTCATTAAATCCTGCTTTATTTAGGCCTAACTGGACATAATGTATTTCATTAAAACCCCAGTGGTAAATTATTTAATTATCTATTTACAAACAAAAACTGAACATGTGTTCTGTCCAGTCTAAAAACTTTTTGTCATTCTACAATTTCAGAGGCAAATTGTGAAGTGTGTTTTGTGCTGTGGACAAACTTAGGACTCACGTTTTGAATGGAGACTGGGATGTCTTCTACCATCCAACTTATCATGGATATGAGATTGTTGCTGCAAATGTACATTTTAAAATGTGTTTTACCCCTTAATTATTCTTTTTACTATGTAACTCTTACCTTCACTGGGTCTCATTCATGAAACGTGAGCAGAGGGAATATGTGTGTAAACTGCTGGTAGACGTAAATTTACGTGAATCTCGTATTCATCGACATTTAGCTCCGATCTGCCCATAGCTACTAACAAACTCTACACATGCTCTTGACTGTGTGTAGTGCTTGTGTAAATTTACGAACACATATGAATAATGCTTGGCCCTGTTGTAAATTACAATTCAATTCATATTGCGCTGTATCATCATGGGCTAACTCAGTTGAAAACGCATATCATTTGGCAGGGCCGGCGATTGCCATAGGCAGCCTAGCTACCTGATAGCTACCTTCCACTGTTAGCCTGCTTCTCACTGTTGCTTAGTTCATGAGTGCAGATGGCGCTGGAGATGGAGGGAACATGTCTCCCCCAGTTTCATAGTGAAACCGATCAAACCCCTCACTGTCCCAGCACAAGGTTTCTAACATCTCTGGTAAAACAAAGCATTAATGTCATTCCAGGAGCCTTGTGAGACCAGTGTTTGTGTGTTTCGGCTAATGGTGCATTTAAGTTAAACACAAAAGTCAGAATTTCCGGCTCCAAGTCAGAAGTTATGGGGTTTTCTTTTTTTAATTTGCTTCTAGACACTAAATATCTAGCAAACATATTGTTTAGGGTCTAAAATAAGACAGGAAAGTGGTTTGGAAGCAGTTTTGCATCTCTCCTGCAAAGCAGCAGCTTTCATTCCCCAATAGGTGGCTTTCAGTCACGTGACCCGAACGCCGCGCGAAATGCAGACGGAGGGCAAGAAGTGTTTTCCTCCGGTTCAAAACACAGCGAAATGAATGATAGCGAGTACGCTGAGGCTTTGAATGGGCTGGTCCAGACACCATATTGCCAAAAAATATATTTATACATAAAATACGACCCATGAAGTCTAAATAAACCAGACTGGTCTTATAATCTTGTGGATTTACCGGCCGTGCGGCGATTTACATCACAAACCATCTCGCTGCTGACAAAGCAACGCTCATAACTTTACTTCTGAACATCAGATCTTAAAAATTACAACTGCAGGGGGGGGGGGAGTTAACATGGTTTGGACACGGCGGTCTCCCCCATGAGGGAGGAAAGCTTCCTTTCCAATATCGCTTTCTCTCCCTAAGAGGGATTTTCCGCACTGTTGCGGTGTTAACTTGTTTGTGAGCAGTGGAGGATGTGTGAGGCTCGGTCACTATCCCACACGAGGACGATCAGCTGTTTTATTTTTTTAAGCCTTAACATGCTTCATCAGGAGACACATGTGCTGCAAAGCCCAGAATGAGGCTGCAAGCGGGGCAGAGATCCCCCCAAGGTCATGACTTTACCTCAGTCTGTTCGATGAATGAAGCCTTCAGCAGCCTAGAAGCCGACAGTTATTCTGTTTCATGTTGGGTCAACCAGGATCCAAATAGCTTTGAATGGCTGTCAGTCACCTTGATTCTGCAGGTAATAGTGAGTTATGCTATTTTAAATAAATAACCTAGCTCACGATATTGCTAACGCTATGTGCTTGGATCTTGTATATTAATTTATTTTACTTCTGTTATCCCAAATTCCTAATCAAATTGTAGACTGTGCATGAATCAAACTGCATTTCTCCAAACCAGGTCTACCAGTCACAGAGATCCACAGAAACCACCCGAAAAACTGGTTTGCTGCCAGAGACAGTGGGGAAATAGCCTTAACAATAAATAATAAAATAATAATAAACTATCTTTCCTGTTTTAGAAAGTGGTCGCTGTAAACTCTGGCATTGGTAGACTCTGCTCCTCCCAACCGAAGGCGGAGGTTTAAAATCCATGTTTTGCAGCTTTGTTTTGTCAGTTTTTCGACATTTTTCAACTTTGTTAACGACAGTTTTAGGTACTCCAAAAAAAAAAAAAAAAAATAGAGCAGCCATAAACTGCAGACACAGAGGCATTTTCCACACAGATATTACAGGCAACTTTCCTTCTGGCCCTCCGTCTGCATTTCGCGCACTCGCATCTTATGAATGTGACGTATGGCGCAACCAACCTATTGCAATATTTTAGTGAGAAAAGCTTAAAACTGGGAGAGAATGGGTTCATCAAGCTGATTTTAAACATGAATGAGAAATATTTGCTCTAAACTTGAGATTAGAGCAAATATTTCATGTCCTCTTGGAAAAGGCAGTTTACAATTTTTTAATAACTTTGCTTTAGAAAAACTGCTGTCATTTTAAAGAATTCAGTTTTAATTCTACTTGTATGTTTTGAAAGAAAAACTTGGGGGGAAGAAAGAGGATAGATACATTTTCTTCAATCTTCAATTGGACTAAACTGAATAAAAATTGAATAGATAAAAATGTCTATTTGTGGGAAACAATATAGGAAAACCCCTAATTTCCAAGCTAATGACAAGAAAAATATATCTAAAACTATTACTGCTACTTTTAGAGTCATTATGTTTAGGAAATCCAACATAATTATTCCAGGAAAAACTGCTAAAACCTGTTATTAAAAATGTCAAGGTGTATATTCCGGTATTTTGAAATATTAGCTGGTTCTTTATTATCTTTAGTCATAGTTATTGAGAGCCATTGTGGAAGGTCCTAAGAGCCACTTGCAGCTGTGGACCCACAGGTTGCAGACTCCTGCTCTAGAAGCTGCTGCAGATGTGGAGCTTCATCATCACTGCTACTGTATGTATGTAGTCATCACTATTATTAGTTAATTTTATCACAAAATTATTACTGAATCTTTCAGTTAATCTTGGTTATGGAAAACAGTAAATATAAATTATAAGGTTTATCTGAACAATGTCTATTATACATGAAGTACTGTAGAAAGACAACAGACTGAGTGCAGGTGTATCTGTGGATTGTTGTGTCCAAATCCAGCCACCTGTCAGCCTACAAGCAGCTGCTGACCTCTGTCATTATTACAGCAGCAGCTGTGTTTCTATGTGTTGGAGCCAGGACGCATAGAAAATCTGCAAGATTGTCAAGGAGTGTAGCTGGACACCCGTGGTCTAGAAACTTAAGCGCCAGGACAGGGGGCACCAAACCATAATCTCACCATTAAAGTGGCTAGAACTGGCCCTGTTGTTTGGCATTCATGATCTACACATGTGTTTACAATCAAATCTGAGTTTCCTGAACACAATTTCACGTGTTCCTGACTCCAGAGTAACCCCAGCTTTACACCTGGTCCGTGAGCGCAGTGCAACAGCTTTGCTGCAACCTCCACGGCGTGAGCGTTTACACCATGCACTGTGCGCCTGCAAGCGCACCAGCTGTTGCTAAATTCTTGACATCACAGAATCACAGGAGGGACTGCAAGATCGCCTGTGATTCTCATCCAAATGGTTGATTTTGTCCACATGTTTGTGCGTCACGGTTTCTTATTTCACTGACACCTTGTGGACATGGAGATGATGTCACGTTCAGACAGTTCAGCAGTTAAAAAACTGCATAGTGGCTTTTGTTTAGGAAGTTATCGGATGTTTTACACTGAATCCCGTGTCTGATTTCCTGTCTGGTCCCAGGTCCGATCTGAACTACTGAAATTGATGCGGTGTCGGTGTGTGCTCCGTCAAAAATAGAGCTGGCGCGTATCTTTAGCGCAGCTGTGCGACATGCCAGAGCGACGACGGACCGCTCACACGCCACAGCAGGTTCGATATATTTCAAACCATATTGATGCATGGCGCGCCACTGCACTGCGGTCACGGACCAGGTGTAAAGCCGGGGTAAGGTTTTAGTGGAGTAGGCCTTCACCAGTACATCTGTTCTTAAATTAACAAACGTTCTGTGACAGTGTGGGGCTCTGTCACTATGCCTCCGATAGATCATACGCTACTTGGCCCCAGGGATGCCCCTTTGGCTGACTGGTTAGCATGCATGATTCTCACCTGGGAGTCTGGGGATCAAATCCTGCCTGGACCCTCCGTTGAATACAATACCTTCGAACAGTTACGTGAACAAGACCCAATGGCTCCTTTCATGCAGTTGCTGTCATGAGGCCACAAATTCTTTTAACATAATTTTAGGCCATTTTGCAGTGGTTGAGTAAATGATTTACAGGTTGGATCTGGAGAAGAGCGGCCCCTTTGTCTGCCTAGATGTGAAACTAAACACTTTGTGCTGTTGTCAAGTTCTAACTGAACATTTACACTTTCTGTTGGTAATCTGCAACAAGGTTGTAAACCGCCAACTGGTTTTTAGCTGCAGATGAAGCATAAAGTTAATCTGACACCTTTAAGTGAGAACAGGAACTGCTCAGAGACCTTTTCTGTTCTTACGCAATTTATAGAGCCAAGACATCTGCCATCTCTAAAAGGTGTTACTTTTCTTATTCTAAAAACATCTGAGATGTTCTTCTTTTCTCCTTTACCTTTTCTTCCTATTTTGAGTGCAAGGTCTAGTATCAAAATGGGATGTGTTTTGGAAAAATATGAACACCCAGGAGTGTTCGGGGAACTTTTAAAGAGAAAAAAACTTCTTTGGTGGTTAAGAAAATTCAGTTTAGTAATTTAGTATAATTAAAAAAATCTATATAAAAAAAATAAACATCTGAACACGACTATGACTGAGTATGCTGATGTAACAGTAAATTGTAAGTACACTGTTTAAACATGAAGTTAAAGAATTCCTCCACATTTACTGTATATCCTACCTCGTGTGTTTTGTGATATTCATGTGTTTGCAGGGTTTTCAGGGATTCTAAATGGTTCTGGATTAGGGCTGTGTTAAACGATTATTTTTTAAACGATTAATCTATCGATTATTTTTTCGATGCATCGATTAATCTAACGATTCACTTTTTTAGCTCGATTCGACTCGATTCGATTCGATTATCGATTATCTCCTCATAAATTGACAGACAGCAATTTATATATGCTGATATAGATATCTAAAATGTAAAAAAAGAGCATGAATAAAAAGGCAGTGGGAGCAGCAGCCTGTCATGGAGTTTTTCATGAACCAACAGAATGTAAAATTTATGTTGAAAACACAGCGGACTAAAAAACAGGCTTTTAATTCTTTCATTTACATGAAAATAATAATAAAAAAGTCATTGAAATAATATGATCATGTAAACTTGGAGGGTTTAAGCTGAGACAGATATTATTTTCCAACAAAAGATAATGAAGATAAGTAAACATTCAGAGTTGAACATTTTATTGAACATGGGTCTAGCTTCCAGAAAAAGTGCATCTCCATCTTCATTCTGTTAATGCTTAATACGGGTGCCAATCACTTGGAAATGAAATTAAAAATTCTTTATTTATGCCAGAAGTGACGACACAATACTATTACCGACAGATGAAACACGAACATGAGGTTGAGAACGTGACTTTAATTATATTCAGTCAGAGACGAGACAGCTCCCGACATCAGCTGCAGTTCCACCCACGGCCAGCAGATGGAGCTCGTGCTTCATGCTGACCGTCTCAAGCAGGCCTGACGTGTCTGAAGACATGGTGTCGATCTCACGGAAGTTGTCTCATGTCTCATTAGGCTTCGGATTCGCCATCCCTAATATATAGTTATACCTTCGATAAACGAGTGTGGGCCTTCACTGCCTTACACTTTGGAAACTTGGAAGAGCCACTCGCGGAGATCGCGCCGCCATCTTTGTTTTGGTCTGAAGTCGCATGGCGCCGCCATCTTTGTTTTGGTCTGACGACGCATCGGTACGCATATTTTGCGTCGACGTATTTTTTGCGTCGACGTAATCGGTTACGTCGACGAATCGTCCCAGCCCTATTCTGGATGTGTGCTTCAGTCAGCGGTCCTGACCTGTGTGTGTATCAGTGAAGGCCTTCCTTTACCCACCATTATATGGCTGCTGCTGCTCCTGCACAACTATAGATGGTACTCTCTTATCACCTGTCAGGCCACATTATTAACAGCACTGTGACTGCAACAGTTAATCACCATGGTAACATGACTGTTCAACCGCATGTCAGTAATGAAAATGGGGAAGCAGAAGAAGACATCATCATCCAGCAGCCACCAGAAAAAGAAGGTACATCACACTAAACACTTCTGCAACATTTTGGCTGCTACTTCAGTTTTATTGCCTCATCTCTTTACATGACTGTGGTGTTCAGATAACCAAACTATAGCACTGATATATTCATTTCAGTAACAAAAATGGTAGTCACACTTTTGGCCTTTCGTCTTTTGGTTCTCATAACAGCAGATGAATCCAGACTTATCGTAGAAAAAGTATCCTGGCTAGAAATCATCATTGGCCGCGTTTCCCAGTTAAGATTCTTCTTTGGATTAAAGAAGGCCTCAAGGAAGCTCTTCCCAACAAAGGATCGCAAAGATACGCCCGTTTCCCAGATTGCTTCTTTCACGCGTTCTTATTTCCTGAGAAACGTCTTGGCTACGCTACATCTTTAGAAGGTCCTAACAGAAGCTATCCACTTCCGGGGGTGCTGGAAAAAAAAGCAATCGAGGTCAGGTATATCGATCGACACCATTCATTTAGTGTGGAGGTTATTTTCCGACGCTGATATTGAGCCCATTTATACGTTTATGTGTTTGTGCAAGAAGACAAACTGTTAAAAATATGCATGTGATTACCAGTGATTGCAAATATTCATTGAAAAGCTCATTTTATATTGTGTAATTGGCCAAATTGTGCTAAACAGGTGTAGGCGATTGGAAATTTACAGATGCCCTATAAATAATGGTCATTCTGACGCTGATCCTGATGTGTGGAGCAACTATTTGAATGATCCGCTCGATTTCGTCGCGCGGTAGCCTGTAACGCATCTGAATAGCGCGATCTGACAGCACATCTAGAGGACTGAAATGCTGGCGCATGAAAGCATGTACATACACAGTGTCACTCCGTCTACGACGACGCTGTTGGTTTGCTACCAAAATTTGCTGTAAAGCAGCCATGATGTCTGATACGGGTATGCGTAAATGGCCATGCTTTTATTGAGCGAAGCAGGTGCATCTCATCATGAACAGCTGACAAATGCGTAAATATGACGTGAGTCCTCATAGATTGCGTATAATTTGCGTACAATTCCTACCGCAATGTTTTTGTTTCTGTGGTTGATACCCACAGCTTTATCTAACGTAAGCTAAGTATAGGGAGGCCTATCTTGCCATAATGATTAAACTTAACCACAATATTTTCTGTCATTCACTCGGTAACTACAGTTTTCTTCCATCATAGATGATTGACATTATGACATGAGTGAGAAAACATGACTCAAAATACAACAACTGATCCGTGAATAGGTCCATTTTTAATAATTTCCATTTTCTACTTTTTTTTTCCACGGGAAATAGTGTCGTTTCCAAAAGTGACCAGTAGATGGGCCTGATGTTCCCTTAGCAGGGGGGAACGTTAAAGAAGGGTCGAAAGAGTGGGTCTGGCCGCTCCTGAAAATAAGGAAGCTACTGAGTTAAGAGCGCATCTGGGAAACGCAACGTCCAAACAAGGCACCTTTAAGAAGTGACTTAAGGAGGACCTCAGCGTTAAGAGTGTCTTAACTAATCTGGGAAACGCGGCCATTGCCTTTTTGATTGGGGTCGTCTTTCTTTCAGTAGCTGTTTGACCATGAAATGCTTCAGGTATCCTTTTTTTAAATGAATAAAAACAATATGTACAATATGTTTGGAGCACTTCTTTTTTTTTTCACCGTATGAAAATATTTTTTCTGCAGAAAACAACAGAAGGGCTCTGGAAATTTGGATGACACTCTGGAGATGGTGACCAGTCAAGATGATCTATTGGTATTTTCTCTTTCATTCAACAAGTACAGTATTTTGTCATAATTATAGAAAATGATTGTGTTAGTAAATATCTTCCATTTTTGCATATTACATATGTGTAACATAAAAGTGCTCTTATTTTGAAGGAAGCTACAGGTCTGATGGGATAAGTAGGTTAAGATATTACATGGATCCTGCATTTAAATAGCCTCATTTTTGTTCTTAAATCCTACTTATAACTTTTTACATTTAGAAAAAATGCTTGTATCCTGGTCAATTCACATCATCTGAACACTCAGAAATATATTGATAAACATTTGAGTGCTGATATGTTTGAACAAAATAAGCATTTGTGTTGTTTTCTGGTGTTCAGTTTGTCAGATTCTTCACTCTTTTGTAATTCACAAAGCATTTTGTTACCCAAAATAAATTACAAAATATGAACAAAATACGAATATAGTGCCACAGCATTTTAATTTCCCTCATGGGAAAATTTGATTTTTGATTTTACCTTGACAGTTTCGGCGAACAGCTGTCGCCTTCATCAGAAGTTGTTGCACAGTTCGCCGAAACTGTCAAGGTAAAATCAAACCCATGCCTGCCCCCTTCTGCCCTGGGGGGATCCCGGGAGGCAGGGGTACCTAATGCCGGTAACGGCTCTTCTTCCGGGGGGGAACGTGTTGGGGGCTTGGAGCTCGCGGCCCCTTCCCCGGCCCGAGCTACCACTCAGGAGGCACGAGGGCATGGGCAAGAGCGAGGTGGGTATGTGAGAATAATGAATGAGAGTGTGAAAGAGGAAATGTGGGAGGGAGGAACTTGGGCTGGAAGAGGGAGGAGATGTGGGTAAGTGGTTGGAGGAAAGGGGGGATGGGGGAAGGAGTGGCATGCTCGTGAGTGTCTAGTAGGGATGGTCATGAGGGGCTGAAGGAAGGAAGGGCGGGAGTGTGATAGGTCAGAGGGATGGGTGGGGCTGGACATGTAAGGGGGGACTGTATGGGGTATTGGGGGTATAGGGAGGTGGGGGCGTATGTGTGGGGGGTAGGGAGGGGGTTGGTGCAGTTATGTGGGGGGAGTGCATGTGTGTGTTAGAGGGCATGAGGAGGTGGGGGTAGGTGTGGACGGTAGAGGGAGGAGAGTGTTGGGGGTGGAGGGAGGAGTGAGTGTGGGTATGTAAGGTCGGAGAGCGGAGTGGGTGGGTGTATGTGTGTGTGGGGGGGGGGGGGTACATGGAGGTGTTGGGTAGGGCTGGGCGGTGTGGGCGAGAGTTTCGTATCTCGGTGTTCGTGCCGGGCATCTCGGTGTCGGTGTGGTGCGGTGTGGCTGCGGGTTGGTTGGGGGCCGGGCGCTTTGGTGGGGGGTGCGGTTTTGTTTGTGGCTTCCGGGGCTTTGTATGCGGGGGGGGGGGCTCTGTATCTTTTGTGTGGTTGCTCTTGCGGTGTTGATGTCTTGGGTGCCCGGGTCTCGGTGTGGATGCGGTGACGATATATCTTTCAGCCCTAGTGTTGGGGTAGGTGTGTGGGGAGTGTGTGTGTGAGCGTGGTGGCGGGGTAGGGGGTGGTAGAGGTGGTGGCGCCCCTGGTGTCAGGTGTGTGGGGCAGGGACGTTGGGGTGGGGGCTGGCCTGCCCTGAGGGGGTGTCGTCTGGGGGGTCCGGTCCTCCTGGGTTTCAGTTGGGCCGCCCGGGTCGGGGGGGGGGGGGGGGCTGCTCCTGGGCGCTTGGGCCCTGGGCCCGGCACTGTCTCCGCTCCGGGGGACGCCCGGCGCCCGGTGGGGTCGGCAGCTGCTGGTCTTGGTCCACTGGGGCCTGGGTCCCAGACTGCGGGGGCTCCGGCTGGGGCCGCCTTTGCCGCCCTTCGGGGGATGCATGTCCGCTCTTTGGGGGGGGGGGGGTAGCTGGGATCTGGGCCTCTGGGTGGCTGCTGGGGGCCTGGGTCGTGAGCCTTGCGGGCTTCCTCCTCCTTGCAGAGACGAGGCTGCATCTGCATGACTGTATCACCACGGAGCACCCTTTATTATGCATGTTGACACTGTGACACTGCTTTCCATTGCGATGTCTAGGTTGTACCTCTTCTCTACTTCCCATTGCGCTGACTAGGTTGTACCTCTTCTCTGCGTAGTTCTGCGTGTGTGTGTATGATCTGAGGATATTTAAGCCACCTGCAGGTCCTCCTGTAGGGGATTGCTTGTTTTGTTTTCCAACAGAGACCTTGGTTGTTTAGGGATCGCTGTACAGATGTACCAGTGAACTGTGTAGGTGGATTCATGTTTTCTCTCCTCTCTCTCTTCCTCTTCCTTACTCCTTTCTCTCTGTTTCACTTTCTATCATTACCTCTGTTAACTTTCATTTCTCCCTTGTTAGGCCCAGCAGTATGAAATGGAATGGTGTAATAGACAAATGTTTAAATAAAGAAATAAAATGAATAAACATGATATCAAGTGGAGCCTTATGTTCATAAAGCTCCGCTTTGGACATTTTTTGTAGTTTTCCCTTCATCCGCTAGGGGCTGGCTCCAAGAGCGAGCAAATCCCCATAGACTCCCATGTTAAAAACGCCAACTTCACAGCAGAAATAAACAGGTTTACAGCCTGGTTCAAAAAATCATTTTAGGTTTATTAGGTCAAGTTTACCTTCATGTCAACTGTGAGGGGGGTGAATTTTTTTATAACTCATTCGTTTAGATGTTATTTATTCTTCAAATTACACATAATTAAGGGCGTGTCCTTATGATTGACATGCGGCAGACCGGAAGCTCCGCCTGCCGACCGCAGGCTCCTAGTTAGCTCCTTCTTTGCTCTTAATAAGGTCTCAGTTTGTTACAGAGTCGCACAACGGCGGTTTTTAGTCAGCGAATTGCAAGTCTAAGCATGTCTTACCTTAACCATGCTGCTTAGGGGGCTTATCTTTGTTACCTCCTCTTAGTTTCATGTTAGCTCAGTTAGCGTTTAGCCCACAGTACGTCAGCTGTCAATCATTTGCCCCGCGGCCGCGCTGTGCCCATTTTAGTATTTTCCTGGAGTGACGACGTACGTGACACGGCAAGATGGCGACGGTAAGACACGCCCAACTGGCTTCACATTTCTCTATTCAGAAGAGACCGGAAGCTACGTCCAGTAATTATATACAGTCTATGATCAAACCCTACGTTTTTTGCAAGCAGCACCCTCCAGTGGCCAACTATGAGACTACCCGGAAGAAGTCATTTTTTGTAGTTCTCCCTTGATCCGCTAGGGGCTGCAAAACAGAGCAAATCCCCATAGGTTTAATAGATCAAGTTTACCTTCATGTCAACTATGAGGGGGCTGAATTTTTTTATAACTCATCCGTTCAGATGTAATCTTGAAATTACACATAATTAAGGGCATGTCCTTTTGATTGACATGCGGCAGACCGGAAGCCTGGCCTGCCAACTGGTGGCTCTTAAGCCCTGTTTTCACCAACGGGTCTGGGTCGGGTGGGGCTTCTTAGGGGATGCCGCTTAGGGGGCTAACCTTTGTTAGTTCCTGTTAGTTTCGAGTTAGCGTTTAGCCCATAGTACGCCAGCTGTCAATCATTTGCCAAGCGGCTGGGAGCAGCCTTGCCTTTGCCCATTTTAGTATTTTCCGTGACGACACACACAACACTGCAAGATGGTGGTGGTGGGACACGCCCAACTGGCTTCACTTTTAGCACTTCAGAAACCAACGGGTGACGTAGCGGAAGGTTCGTCCCTCTTTGCTAACGGTCTATGGTTTTTCACTATTGATGTCTAAATAGAGAATACAAAACTACTAATATCATGACATGTCTCAGAAGATGAAGTTGTGAAATGCAGTTTTGTCAGATGCAGGACGCTGCTGGGCAGTGGTGGGTCCAGAAATATGCACAATAAATGTCCCGGACTCATCAGTCAAGTCTGGATTAGGAGAGAGAGATGGTGTGGGCCGGTGTCTCCACTGGAAAACAAGGCTTGTCATCACTGGAGGCAATCTCAGTTAGGGCTGTAACGGTTCATGTATTTGTATCTAACCGTTCTGTACGCTACTCCTGGTTCGGCACAACCCTGTACCGAATTGTTGGGCGCAGGATTTGTTTATTTAGATATTGTTTCATTAAGTTCTTACGTGCCACTGGACATAATGGACCAGCGCAGCGCATTCACCATCCTGTTTCTAACAACTCGTAACAACGTGGTTGTGAGATTGTTGAACTACAGGAAGCTCCACCAACTTTCAAGTCCTCTGTCGGAGAACTTCAGTTTAGACGAAGAGGGAGCTGACTAAAAGTCGGCAAAACGAAATCAGTGTGTCGACATTGAAGAACTGCAGTCGCAGTGTTTTCCCCCGTCAGCGTCTCAGCATTGGGAGAGGATGAACGCCAGTAAGTGTGATAGCCACTGTGTTGATAACCTACAAATCATCTCTGCTGAATGATGTATTCATGAACTCTGTAACAGTAACCTTCCAGTTACAGCATTTCAGTGTTAATCATAATAAATAATCATACACTCTGTTAAGTCACGTCGCGTTTCCAAACTGATAAAAAAAAAGAGAGAAAACACAGAGGACAAAAAACGTAAAGGATTGCATAATCCCTGATAAAACTCGTTTCATTCCATGAAGTAGTGCTAAACATTCTGGGGGCTCAGGTGGTAGAGCAGATCGGCCAATGATCGAAGGATCAGCGGTTCGAATCCCGATCCCCCAGCCACATGTCGTCTTGTCCTTGGGCAAGACACTCAACCCTCCTTGCCTCCGCCTGCTGTTGTACGGATGCGTGTGAATGTTCCGGTGGTGGTCAGAGGGGCTGTAGGCACGAAATGGCTGCCAAGCTTCCGTCAGTCTGCCCCAGGGCAGCTGTGGCTACATAAGTAGCTTACCATCACCACGCATGACTGAGGAGTGAAAGAATAATGGACCTACTGTGAGCGCTTACAGTGCCTTGAAAAGCGCAATATAAATCTAATCCATTATTAAAGTTCAGATCTAGACCCGCGAAGTGCTCGTTCTCACAAGCAAGTGAAGAGGAGTGGAGTATTTTCATCTTCGTCTCCTCAGTACAGTTTAAATCTGACATCTGTGTCTATGTTTCAGCTGGTTGATGTGTTTTCAGACGCGCGCTCTGACTGAGGTGCCATATGCGCTCATCCTGTGGACGTGCACGTGTCTGTGGGCATCAAAGAGAAACTCAGAGAGTAGCTATGACATGCTGTCATGTAAATCTGATAACTAACATCAGTTAAATTTAGTTTTTAGTCCAAGAGATCAATATAACCCTGTTCTAGAGGAAATTAGATTTTTAAACCAGTTTGTGAGCTGGTGCTGGATGGAAAACCAGATCAGGATAAATTAACCTGACTTGTAAGTGGTGCTGGGTCTGGTAGGCCAGGCAGCCTGCCTATATAATGGTAGGGAAAACACTGGGTTGGGTATGTAGCATGTACTCGGCTGTGATGTTAAAGTTTCGTGAACTTGTTGATAAAAAACAAGACAAGACAGTTAATATTTGTGAAATTTTTTCTCCCTTACTGTACCGAGGAAAAACCAGACCGTCACCTGTGTACCGAGGTACATACCGAACCGTGATTTTTGTGTACTGTTACAGCCCTAATCTCAGTGCAGATAGACATCAGAATGGGATTCTGCAGAAACAACCAAAATCTCCACAGTTTGGGATTGATGTCTACCATCTTACAGTATGAAGTGAAAAATGAGGATCAACTTGGAATTGTTCTAGTTGTAGAAAAGGTTAACGCCTCAGATTTATTGATAACAGAGAATAATACAACCGGCTTTATATTCAAATTAGAAACTGCTGATTGATCCAAATAAACCCGTTCTACCAAGCCCCACCCTGCTGCCATGTGACAATCTGATGATGCTCCATCACTTAACTTTAGGGACAGGTTTAGGCTATGTCGGCCAAAAATGATGGTTTTAGAGTGGCGTTTTCACAAGAATATGACTAAAGAGCATCCCGAAACTCTCGGGATTCTTTCAGTCTCACACGAATGACAGCGGAGGAAACTGCTCACATAACCGCTGGAGGGGGGCAGCGGTGCCCAGGCTGATGCCAGAGGTAACGGACTCAGGAGAGGAACACAGAGGTGGGGGGAGGAGGAGAAGCAGTGGGCACATGCACATCAGAGAGTTAGGAGGGGGTATGAGATGGCACATTAGCGGTGACCCGGGCCTCTGAGGAAAACTTTGACCTGTCCAAAGTCTGCACTTACTGGGTAAAAAATGGGACCAACACCCTGTCAAGTTAAAAGTGCCAATAACTGCGTCAGAGTGCACGTTTCAACAGCGAGTGTGTAAACGGAGAACAGCTGCGTTACTCTCCATCAAACATGCAGGTGATTATGTTTATCATTTAGCAGAGAGAAATTAAAGGCCTCCTTTCACTGAAAACCCGTTTAACTTGCTCCTTCTGAAATACGGGGGATTTCCCCTTGTTTACTTACACATGCTGACTTGCTAGCGTTGCGTTCCCCCCAGTCGGCTGTGCTTTCTCATCAGAGAAACAATGCGAAGAAAAGAGCGAATCGGGAACAGCCTGGCACTTCTACGTCACATTGCAAATAGCGTATCCCACGTGGGGTTTCTATCTGTCCATTGGAAGGCAGGTAACCCTCCACTACACACTAGAAGTGAAGACAGCACGACTGTAGCTTCGGAGTTGAGAAGCTAATTAGCTAACTGTTTGTTAGCATGGCGGAACAAACTTGTTTGTCGGCTCTATTTCCTGTCTGTAGCGAAATAAGAGCGGAGGGCGGAGCTTCGTTCATACACTGATGGGAGCCAGCCAATCAGACGGAAATTCATGAGAAGGACCCGGAAAAGCCTGCCGTTGGACCACAAGCCTCTCTTCTAGTATACAAATACAGCTGGATACTAAACAACCAGAAGGTTTTTTTAAACAGAAACGATGCAGAATGCATTCAATAATAATGGAGAACACAGAAATATTAATGAAATGACCACGGAAGTACAACTTTAAAGGAGTGATGACATAGCAGTTAAAAACTAGTTTATGTTGTTGGCATAACTGCATATGTAAATACTCCAAAGAAAAAAACGGCAGTTTTTACAGCGGAGTATTGTTTTGAAACGCCAGACCTCACTTCCTCAGTAATACAGTTGGGTCCGGTGATGATATGGAGCTTTACCCGGAGACCACGTTGACTTCATTTTGATTGGCTATGACCTTATTTGGAGAATCTAGGTCAAGCTGCGGTCGGACTTTGCTAAAGGCTAACTGCTAGCAACATGGGCACTTCAGACAGTGAGCTACGTTTATCAGAAAAGACAGCATTTAGAAAATAAATAAACTTACAGGTAATGACAAGGTTGTGGTCGCCTCCCTCAGTGTTGCTGCAGAAGTTTTCTTTTAAATCCATTTGTTTGAAAACCCAGACCTGACTGCACAGAAGTTACTACTAGCTCCATACACGCAGCTAAATCAGATAGGGAGGGGAGGGGGGAGCGGACGGTGCATAGACCATTAGGAGGGAGAGGGAGAGAGAGGGGGGGCGGCTGTTTACTTGATAGTGTGCTCTTGGAGCATTTAAATTACGTAGAATAATAGAACTATGTAGAATGATAGGCTGCTTTCTGATTCAACCGTTTCTGAGCAGAGAGACAAAGCTGACAGACCATAAACAGGAACTTTGATTCTCACTCTGACATTCACATGGCTTCATCAGTGCACAACAGATCATATTATACACCCAAAACCCCAGAAAAGTGAAATTGTCATGGCACCTTTAAGTCCACGGCGACAGACTGGTGACCTGCCCAGGTGTAGTTGTCTCTCACCTGATAACAGAGAGGCTCCAGCAGCCCCCTGCGACCCTGCTGCGGTGCAGAAAATGAGTGAATGACAGTGACGTCCCCAGAGGCTTATATTAATCCAGCAGCTGACGGTGGAACGGTAGACTCCATAGAGAAACAGTTCAATGACTGATATGAATACTGGACACAGGTTCTATAGAGGGTTGTTGCAGGTGTGACATATTTGGCTGAATGGGGACTATAGCTTTCAGGAGTGAACCCTTGAAAACATCAACAATGGTAGTTATTTGAGCAGCATGAACTAATCACCCAGTTTGATCCTTTCTTAAAGGGACTAGAGGCAAGATTAAGAAATTAAACTTGCGACTGCCACAACTGGCGCCTCAGGTACCTGCAGCCACGAGCCAAGCTGTCAGGGGAGCGTGCACAAACTGAAACTATAATGTTGTTTACTACGCTTTTTCCTTTTTTGTTACTCTTTTTAGTGTCTTTCAGTTGATCTGGATCGTTTGCTGATGGCAGAAGAATCCATAACTATCGCTTACAGTGTTTGAATTTACCGCGACCGTCTTCTTCCTGTATCAAAACTGCGGATGCAGCGTCATTTGACGTCACGTCTGCAGGGCAGCGTGTGTCACAGGGCAGAAGTGATCATTGTGTATTTTGCATGGTTTGTGTTTATGGTTGTGGTTTTATTTTTGCATGAGTTTCTTTTGGTCACATAGTTTTTAGTCTTGAGAGTGATCACTTCTAGCCACTGATGAACTCAAATTGCCTGCACCTGTAAAGTGACAGACAGCAGAAAGCACCAATAGGATCTCCAGGAGTTTGCCAGCACAGCCAATCAGTGGCGAGAAGTAGGACGCTTGCCGCAAAACAGGGACTGAAAAGAGGGCTGTGGGAGCGGCGGAGGCGCAGGGGGACAGACTGGATGAGGAGAGGACACAGAGGACGAGAGAAGAGAAACGGAGGTCGCGGAGGTCATGCTGTAAATTCCTGAGAGAGGGCTGGTGTGTGGAGGAACGGATCCACGAGGAGCCATTGCCAAGGGTGGAAAAGACCAGTGTCGGGACGTGAAGTACACTAGGGGCAGAGTGAGGAAGCTCTGCCTGGGGTGTGAGTATCTATCCGACACCTGGTACACCAGAGAATGCAGAACTGACCATGTTGTCTTAAGACCGTAGTACTGGCCGCAGTTTCCTGTTTTTATTCCAGACTTGCTGCCAAAGAGGCCGGACTGCAGTGTGGATCTTGGACTGGGCGCTCTCCCAACTTCCCAGTGACTGATCCCCCCTCTTTGACTGGGGTTTCATTAGTTTTACATTTGTAATACTGGATTCTTATCTCTTCCGATTTTAAAGGTTCAAGCCTTGTGGTTTCTTTAAATAAAAAAAAGTCGAACCTTTACATTCCCTCTGTTCCCTGAAGCTGCTCTCCCCGATACTGCAAACCTGTTTTTAGCTTTAATTCCACTCCCTTTTTTTTTATAAAAACTAATTTTTTTCCTTAATACGCAGTCAACCTTACTGTTTACACGTGGAAAATTTGGACACCGAATTGCAGTGCATTTTGCAGCACACAGCCTGTTCAAGGCAACGGCGAGAAATGTGGGTGGAAACTTTTTTTTTTGGTATTTAGTGCTTCATCACCCATTAGTATTTAAAAGAAATGGATATGCATGTTTAGTTTTTTTTTAATTCCTGCCGCTAGTTCCTTTAAAGTCTAGTTTGATTTGTTGCTGCAATTATTTATTTATCAATATTTTATTATTATTTATTCATCAGATTTTATATTATTATTAATATTATTACTATTATTATTCATTCTGCTCACATTATTGAAACGTCAATATCATGTCAAACTAAAAACAAAACACTTAGAACAGCCTTAGATGTTGTTTTCTATAAAAAAAAAAAGACTCTTATTTAAAAAATTAGGGGAAAATCGAGTAAATTTGGAGGACGGAACAGGGCCTACAAAACCTCTCAGCCCAGGGGCCTACCAGTAGGTTACCAGTAGGTACCTGATCATAACACAATCTGTGTGTCAGTTTGCTTTCAATTTCACTTTGTAACAACCCACTGGTTATATGATGAGGCTGCGGAGTTTTGATCACGTCATCCACACAGTCTCTAACCCACGCCCCTGTTGCGACGTTCACTCACCCTATTTGTCCACTGTGTGCGCTTCCGCTCAAGCAGCGTCCTCTCAGCCTTTCAGGCAGTCTCCCTGAAAGACCACGTAAGTTTAAGCAGCCACCAAAACGCCGCAAAACATTCCCAAACATCGATCACAACGCTGAATCAAAGCCAGTTCAAAACTGTCAACGCGGCAGTCCCGGCGCCGGCTGGTGACATCATCAATGAAACAGGTGATCACTCTGCAAAAGGGAAGCCTGCTTCCTGGATTTGCCTCTGTTATGTTCAGGCCCCATCGCGACCTCTTATGCTGCGGGGCAATTTATGTTGGGAACCAAGACACATTGTTTGAAGATTGAACTGTGTACTTTATTTTGTTTTTTGAGAATACAAAATATTCCGAACTGATTTTTTTGTTGTTGTTGTTTTTGTGTATTTACTTTTGTGTGAAAAAGGAGAAATAGTTTGTCTTTCCTGATAATTGAAAGGGTCTGCATCCACTGTGCAGGTCCTTGTATGATCGGTTTAAACTAACAACAACAATAATAATAATAATAATATCCTATTTGTCAGGAGGGATACCTGGCATCCCATTACACCGTCACAACTTCAGTGATACTGCAGTTTTACAGTATTATCAATCTACTACAGAAGTTTACTAAATACGACACCTGTAGAATCAGCCTTGCTGCATCCTGTCTGTGCCTGAGAGGGTGAAGAATGGGATGTCATCTCACAGCAGTGTGTCAGCCCAAGCTGGTGACCATCATGAGGGAAGACATAGTGAATACATTTTAATTAATTGAATCTAATGTGTAGCACAAGATATTTTATTTTATTTATTTTATTTATTTTATTTATTTCATTTATATAGCACATATATCTACATCCAGCTGGATGCCCAAAGTGCTTTACAGAGCAGGACATCAAAAAACATGGCTAAAAACATAAACATATAACTTAAAAAGAGAAGAATTAATAAGACAATATTCAAAGAGAAAAAAGATTAAGAAGGCTGTCTAAACCGAGACCAAGACACTACCAATACAGACCAACTCAAGACCAAGACTAGTTCAGTTCGAGACCAAGATCCCCCCCCCCAAAAAAAGTTTGTTTTTTTTTGCCATTTTTCATGAGTTGTAGAACCTAAACACTATATTGAGTTCAGCTGCTTAGTGTAAAAATTAGATTTTATTTTTGGTACTTGAAGGGGTGTATAATGAAACAAACAAAAAACCAGTTCCTGCCTGGAAATTATAGGTTACAAATCCCTTCAAGACCACTCAGCCAGTCTGAGATTGCGAGACCGAGACCCAGGACCAAAGACTGCTGAGGCCGTGACAAGACCAAGACTGCAAAAAGCGGTCTTGAGACCTACAAGTCTAGCACAAGATGGCTAAAACAGTGCATTGTTAATCATGGAAATGACCCAAAAGGACAGAAGTGACTCACATGAGGTTGAAAAAAGGGAAATGCTGAAAGTAAAAGGTTCATCTTTATATTTAAGTACTGAAAGCACTTAATCTGTTTCAAGTGTCTCCTTGCCAACATGAATATTTACTATTTCATCTTCTGCAGACATTAACCAGTAAAACAACCTAGAAGAGATGATAGAACAAGACTCTCTGTATCTTGTATCTTTGAAGACCTTCACAAACAAGCTATGAAGAAAAAAAATATCTACTCAAAAACTCCAAAATTTCAGATCAGTCAACATGTCAGTGCAGTAACATAAAATTATCTAAAATGAAAATCTCATCATTGTTTTACATGGAAGCAAGTATTTTTTATTTAGATTCATTATAATTCAAATGTGTCATGTGATCTGCAAACTGCAGAGAGTGAAAACATAACCACTCTGTCTCAGAAGATATTTTTCTTTTTTGTGTGCTGACAAACTTCCTGAAATTTTGATTTCGCATAAAGAGAGAAGAAATAGAAAAGTGAGGAGAGAAGAGAAACTTCACAGAAGAAAGTCTGCAGAGAAGAGAGCAGGAGGACGACAGTATAAGAGAGGTAAAGACTTGAAATTCTTTATAAATCTTATTGTCACCTGAAAGAAACTTGTCTTATCTCAGCGACTTACTGCGTATATGTGCGGATGAAGTTGACCTGACGGTCGTGGACAAAGAGGAGTTTAGAATCAGATTGTTTTATATTTACTGTGTTAGTGGCTATGTTGAGTTTTGTTACAATCATTGAGGAGAAGTTCATTATGAGAAGTTTATGAGAAGTTTTCATTTAAGAAATTGCTTTAAACTCAGTAAATATTTACAGCTCTTGGTAACGTGTGTTAAAGTAAAACTGGACTAAAAATAACACCCTGTGCTGTATGTACTGTATGGTGTCAAATGCAGATTCTTCATTGATTCACTTTTTGCATTTTTTCTGCATCTTCACTAAAGTTTGTCCTGAGGAGGGAGAGAGAAAGTTTCTGGCATCAAATCAGGATGTTTGTTTTCATCTGGATCTCTGTGTTTGTGTCTGTGAGAGGCAGCAGTGCTGATACAGGTACCTCATTCATGTTCTTAATCATCTTATAATACAACAGAGATTAAACTTGTATTTTTTTTATGACAGCCTTTTCAAATAACATGCATTTGCTTTTACTCTGAATCTGCATGAACAGAAGTTCCTGTCTGGAAAGACCCACACTGTGACAGAGGATACTGTATCTCTCTGAAGGATGGACAAAAATCAGAGCAGAAACGGACTCTGTGTTGTGATTCCATGTAGTTTCACTACTGGTTATGGCTTCTAACCCAACACATAGTTTGGTATAAATGTAAGCTGAAAGAGAGATGCAATGATTCTCACGTGATATTCAACACAAACAAAACGAGTGAACATAAAAGTCTTGGTTTGAAGGACGAGTGTCACTGTTGGAGCCTGATGTGAGTCAGGGGAACTGCAGCATCATGATTAATGATGTAAAGAAGTCTGATTCTGGATGGTATCAACTCAAAGTTATTGGTCTCCTGTATGGAAGGACAGATGGATTTACATTTCTTCCAAAAACACAGATCTCTGTTAAAGGTAAGATAATATAAATAAACGAGAAACAAGATTTCTGGGTCACGTACATTTTATATTTATCAATTTTCATATCTTAACTTTGAGTTTTTTTCATTATATACCCATCATAATTGCATATTGATAATTATTGTATCTATTGCCTGTTTTTATTTTTTCTTATGGTCTTTAAATCTTTTACTTTTTAGCTCCAGTGCTTCCTCATGGGGCCCTTCATGCTGGGATGTGCATCTGGTCTGCCCCCATGCGTTTGTCACGGGGGTGGTTCTTTGCCGATACCGGCGACTGCAGGAGGAGGGGAAAGAAAGACAGGCCTCGCCAGCAGGTGGTTAAAAGAAATAAAAGCTTTATTAAGGAAATAAAACAAATAAAACTACTAAACTAAAAAGTACTAAAATAATCCTAAAAGTCCAAACTAAAAAGTAATAAAAGGAAAAGGATAAAAAGGGCTAAAAGGGGCTTGCAGGGCTGGCAGTGGCCGGCGTCTCTCTCTGCGTCTCTCTCGGCTCTGTCCCGGGTCCATGGCGGCTGCTCCTCCCAGCAGCCACCCTCCTGGCCATAGGCTCCCCCGGGACACCAACGCTGCTCTGTGGCCCGGGCAGTCACTCCTCCGGGCGGCTGCGCCTCTGGCCATAGGCCCTCCTCAATGGGGTCCGCGGCCGCCCTCAGACTCCCGGGCCACTCTTTTGCGTCTCCGCCACCTCGCCTTCACCACAGCCGCCCTGCCAAACCGCTGCCACACCGCTGTCTCAAGCCCCCCAGCCGGGGGACTCACGTCCTCCCCCGGCTGCGCCTCCTGGACCCAGTCCTCCTCAGTCCTTCCTCGGCCCTCCCCGTCTGTTGTCCGCACACCGGCTTTTATTCTCTCGGCCTTCAATTAAGCCAGGGGAGGAGTCCTTCTCCCCAGGTGCTGCCAATCAGTTCGTTAAAAGCTCCCACTAGCTTGGGAATAAAAACAAGGTTAAAACCACACAAAAACCATAAAAAGCATGCTAAAAACCAAGCTAGTGGGCAGAGTCCAGTCTCTGGCAGCACCCGGTTGTTCACCCTGTGACACGTTGTCTTGGAGGCCCCACTGGCCTGGGGGGACTACGCGCTCTGCACCATGTGTGGAGTCTACCCTGGTCTACCCGGGTCGGGGTGGTTTCTGTGCAGGCACTCCCTGTGGCTGCGGACTGTTGCACCTCTCAACATGGAAGCCCCATGAGGATGTTTTTTTTTCCTTACTTGGATCCTCAGTGCCCTGCCATTAGAATTACGTATGACTTAGACTTATGTTATTAGTGTGTGTGTGTGTGTGTGTGTGTGTGTGTGTGCGTGTGCATGCCTGGGTACTCTACATATATGGCAGGTGGGAGGGAGGGGGATAAAATTTCTCATGTTTTTTTTTTTTTTGTGTATTTTATGCTGTGGAGCACTTTATATAGCAATATCTTGCATGAAAAGTGCTATATAGAATAAAATGTGATTTGATGTGGGGGGTTTTGAGGTTTTGAGGGGTTGTGTTGTTGATTGTTTTTGTTATGTCTTTATCTTAATGAAGCAAAGTTAACAATGAAAGAAAGTTTCAAAATTGCATACTTTTCTATTAAATTCTTAGTCATTTTAATGTTACTGTTATATCTCATTCCACATTTAAGTGAACAATGACCTTCAAACTGTTTATCCAATATGTTTCCATTAGATCTAAAGCAGAAGCCCACAGTGATGATCCCTCCTCTGACAGAGGGACAGCAGACCACCCTGACCTGCACTGCTCCTGGTCTCTGCTCTGGATCTCCTCCTGAAATCACCTGGATGTGGAGAGGAGCAGGAGAGGAGGACCCTCACATCCCAGGAAACATCACTGCTGTCCACACTGAGAATCTGACTGCTGTCTCACAGAGACACAGCTCATCTATGACCTTTAACCTTTCAGCTGAACACCACAACACCAACATTACCTGTAAGATCAGCTTAACAGGAGACACAACTACAGAGGAGACTGTAACTCTGCAGGTGAACTGTAAGAGTTTTACAATTTAAAATGTTTTCCTAAATTCTGTTGAATTTTACAACTTTAAACAGTGTTATTGGGAGAAAATCTTAATTTCACAAAGCTTATAAGGTATGTGCTTTTGTCATATAGATGTGAAGGAAGCCCAGATAATTGGGGACAGAAATGTGAAGGAGGGGCAAACCTCTGAATCTGACCTGCAGTGTTGACAGCTTCCCTCCATCACTTATCAGCTGGACCAAATCTGGAACAGAGACTGATCCGATAAATGATTCTGTAACGGTCCAGCAGAACAACTCTGCCTCCTGCCGAGAGGAGGAAAGAGGAATTTGTTCTTTATTCATTTCTAACTTGACAGCAGAAGATTCTGGACTTTACATCTGTAATGTAAAACATCTGGACAACACCATGACAGAAGAAGTAAACATCACAGTGATCTGTAAGTACATTATGCTTCATGCTTTAAGTTCTCTGGACCAATCTTAACAAAGTTTAAAGTTCAGGTGATTAATATTCCTCCTGCACCACATTTTGAAGTTATATTGAGGACCAGTCACTTCATCTTTTTACTGCAGTTCTTTACAGTATTTAGGTGGTAGAAGCCTCAAAAGCATTGTTTTAGACCATGTGTGAAACTGTTTGTTAAATTGTTGTTCTAAAGGAGGCGACTAACAAAAAACGGTTTCTTATAAGAACCTGCAAAACAGCATAGAGCAGTATGCAGTGCTACAAATTCCTGTTAAATAGAAAGATTATTGAATACAAATACTGTTTTTTTTAATCATATTACGACATTTAGCTCATTAACAGCTCATACACACTGTTATCAGACTGATTTAGTTTTATCAATGCTTTTTTGTTTTAAAGTTTTGAGCTGTGCCATAAATATTTTTCAATTTTATTATAGTCACTCCCCTAAACTTTTGTAGATTTTTACCCTTCAGCACCCCATAACAAGTTAATTCAGCATCCATTTTACTTCCTGTCTCTTCTCTCATCCAGCAAAACTCAGTCCACAGTTAACTCGTCTCTCTTTCACTTTCTCTCTTTTATTTCCTCCAACAGTGTCCACTTGCTTCTTTTTTTTTCTCTTTTTTTTGCTGAATAAGCCATGGTGAGCTTTCAAATCAACCAATATGTGGATATTTATTTGCTGGTGTGTGATGTGGTGTTGTTAAGCAAAACCCAGCTGTCATGTGATGCTCTGGGTAGAAAAAAATGGGTTATGAAGTAGCCTACAGTTTCCTTATCTTGGGGTGGGTTAGGGTTAGGCAATGAAAGCTTAAAGAATGTGCTGTATATATATATATATATATATATATATATATATATATATATATATATATATATAACACACACAGGGGTTAGACAATGAAACTGAAACACCTGTCATTTTAGTGTGGGAGGTTTCATGGCTAAATTAGACCAGCCTGGTGGCAAATATTCATTAATTGAACATTGCACCAGTAAGAGCAGAGTGTGAAGGTTCAATTAGCCAGGTAAAAAGCACGGTTTTGCTCAAAACATTGCAATGCATACAACATTGCATCAGAGTTCAAAAGAGGACAAATTGTTGGTGCATGTCTTGCTGGCGCATCTGTGATCAAGACAAGTCTTTGTGATGTATCAAGAGCCACAGTATCCAGGGTAATGTCAGCATACCACCAAGAAGGACAAACCACATCCAACAGGATTAACTGTGGACGCAGAGGAAGCTGTCTGAACGTGATGTTCGGGTGCTAACCCGGATTGTATCAAAAAACATAAAACCACAGCTGCCCAAATCACGGCATTCGCTTGGCCCAGGACTTGTGCTGGATGGGCCAAGGACATGAACCATTCTGGAGGACCATGTGCATCCAAAGTTCAAACATTATATCCTGAAGGCGGTGCATGAGTATCAGGATGACAATGCACAAATGCACACAGCAAGACTGATGAAAGATTGGTTTGATGGACATGAAAGTGAAGTTGAACATCTCCCATGGCCTGCAAAGTCACCAGATCTAAATATTATTGAGCCACTTTGGGGAGTTTTGGAGGAGCGAATCAAGTATCGTTTTCCTCCACCAGCATCACGTAGTGAACCTGGCCACTGTCCTGCAAGAAGTATGGCTTAAAATCCCTCTGACCACTGTTCAGGACTTATATATATATATACAGGGGAGTTAGACAATGAAACTGAAACATTTGGTTTTAGACCACAATCATTTATTAGTATGGTGTGGGGCCTCCTTTTGCGGCCAATACAGCGACAATTCGTCTTGGAAATGACATATACATTTTTTTTTTTAATTCTTTTTTATTTTAATACACATTGCCATTTGGTTGCGGTTATTGGTTCTGTAAACTCTGGCTGTTGTTCTTTTATCTTTGAGTGTTTGTGGTTTTTATATGTTGTTAAGCAGTCTGGGCACCTTTGGTTATGTAGATGTGCTATACAAATTTGTATAAATAAACTTGAACTTGAACTTGTTAAAATGCATCAAATACTGTAAACCAGTTTTCAGTCAAAAGCTCATCTAGTACTACTTCAGTGCTCCATCACTTGAAAAAGTTCATCTCCTCCCGTCTCTTTTGATGGTTTTCCTTTTGGATTTCATATTTCCTTTCTGTTTATTTTTCAGTAACTGTAACCTCTTTTTTTCTTTGTCATTACAACCTTTATACTTTTGCAAATCACCAAGATGTAGATTAAATATATATATATATATATATATATATATATATATATTTGGTATTTTTTGCTGTTTTTTTTAAACCTTATTTGACCAGGAAAGCCTCATTGTGATTAAAATCACTTTTCCAAAAGTGTCCTGACCAAGACAAGAGCAAAGTAGTTAAAAGGTTTCACATACACAACAACTCACATTCAATTTGAAAAAATAAAACAAAAAAAGAAAAGTTAAAAATTGAAACATAGTCAATAACTAATTTAGACAAAGAACAGATACAAACAGATGTAACCACCTCCAAATGATCTAACCTTTTCTTAAAAGCATCAAGTGAGACCAATTCCTGTCTCAACTTTAAAAATGAAGAAACATTAAATCAGTTATTCCTATCCTCTAATCTTGTACTCCACAGATAAAAGGAAACTTCAGATCTCTGGCAGAACAGCTATAAAATTAGGAGAAGTTCTGAATCTGACCTGCAGCATTGAAAGTTTCCCTCCATCACTTATCATGTGGACTAAACAGAGTTTAGACAACACAAACCTACAAAGTGGAATCAGCCTCCTTGATGACACTGGATCAGCCACACTCGTCATCTCAAACATGACAGCAGAGGATTCTGGACAGTACGTCTGCACTGCAAAACATCTGAGCACGACCATGACTGAGTACGCTGATGTAACAGTAACTGAATTACCCTGTTTG
>JALJCO010008348.1:0-41177 GCA_023101725.1 Atherinomorus stipes | reverse complement strand
CGGCTCTTCGTCAGCCTGGCTACAGTGCTGAAAAGGAACCTGGGATTATTCCTATTTTCCTCTATCAATGATGAATAGTAAGCTGTTATAGTCTTACGTAAGGATTTTTTTATAAACTATTAGACTTTCTTTCCAAACTAAGCGAGACTCCTCTAAGCCAGATGCGCGCCATTTCCTCTCATAACGTCTAGATGTCTGTTTTAAAGCTCGTAGCTGGGAATTAAACCAAGGAGCTTCCTTCTTCTGACAGATCTTCTTTTTAGCGGAGCCACATTTATCTAGTACTGTGCGGGTTGAAACTGCTATTTTATCAGCAAGCTGATCAATATGAACTGGAGTAAAGCTTCAATCACAGATGAAGGAAAGTCTGCTGAGGTGCAGCACGTTGTTGTGGCGGTGAACGATCTGATGGAGGTCTGTTCCAGAACTCGCACTTGTGTTAGGTAAATAGGGTTAACTGGTGTCTCTAAAATGTCCCCATGAGTGACTGTGAATGGTTGTTTGTCTCTCTGCGTTGGTCCTGTGACACACTGGTGACCTGTCCAAGTCTACCTGCCTCTCACCTGATTATTGCTGTGATAGACTCCAGCGACCCTGAATTGGACCAAGCAGTAGAGAGAATGAATGAATGGATGGATGGATGGCTTCATAGGACCTTTTATCAGGATTGTGAATGTCTGACCCAGCCAACGCACAGATATCCTGGGTATATCCTGGTATCCAGCTTTGAAGTCCATGCCTCTGGTCAGCAACATATTGATGCTGATATAAATGATGGAAATTGCAGCTGGAAGCTCAACTGAACAACAGAAAGGCTCCATCATGACTTTAGAAGTCTGTGTTCAGCTCTCTGGACTTCTGAAACTTCTAACTGAATCTTTGTGGTTTAAGTTTTTCTGCTGTTTTCACTTGTTTTCTTGTTTACTGATGTCTTTACTGTGAGGCTGAAGGAAAAAACATCCTGCTGGGAAAAGAAAGAAAAAGAAGAAATTCTGTTGAATCTCATCTGGTTTCTTTTCTTTTTGTCTCTTTGTTCTTGTCTCCAGCAGATGTTGGTCTGCAGGAGGTTTTAGACGAGCATAAGAACAGTCTGAGGAGCAGATGTGAACATGTGACTGAAGGAAGTGATGAAACAGGAAGTAGAACCCTCCTCAACAGGATCTACACTGAGCTCTTCATCACAGAGGGACAGAGTGAAGAGGTTAATACCCAACATGAGGTGAGGCAGCTGGAGACAGCTTCCAAGATCAACACCCCCCATGATGTTTCAATCAGGTGCCACGACATCTTCAAAGCCTTACCTGGCCAACCTGGACCAATCAGAGTGGTTCTGACCAACGGCGTCGCTGGTGTTGGAAAAACCTTCTCAGTACAGAAGTTCACTCTGGACTGGGCAGAGGGCCTGGAGAACCAGGATGTCAGCGCGGTGGTCCTGCTATCATTCAGGGAGCTGAACCTGATCAGAGATGATGAGTACAGTCTTCTCCAGCTGCTCCGAGTTTTCCATCCAACGTTCCAGAAGATCCCAGCAGAGCAGCTGGCTGTCTGCAAGCTTCTCTTCATCTTTGATGGTCTGGATGAAAGCAGACTTTCACTGGACTTCAGCAACGCTGAGCTGGTTTCTGACGTCACACAGAAGTCTTCAGTCAACGTGCTGCTGACAAACCTCATCACGGGGAACCTGCTGCCCTCGGCTCTCATCTGGATCACTTCCAGACCTGCAGCAGCCAATCAGATCCCTCCCTACATGCGTTGACAGGGTAACAGAAGTACGAGGCTTCACTGATGTCCAGAAGGAGGAGTACTTCAGGAGGAGGTTCAGTGATGAAGAGATGTCCAGCAGAATCATCTCCCACATGAAGATGTCCAGGAGCCTCCACATCATGTGTGGAGTCCCAGTCTTCTGCTGGATCACCGCTACAGTTCTGGAGGACATGTTGACCACAGAGCAGAGAGGAGAGCTGCCCAAGACCATGACGGACATGTTCTCACACTTCCTGATGGTCCAGACAAAGAGGAAGAAGAACAAGTACCACGAGGGACCTGAGAGGAGTCCACAGGAGCTGACGGAGGCTGACAGGGACGTTCTTCTGAAGCTGGGGAGGCTGGCGTTGGAACATCTGGAGAAAGGAAACATCATGTTCTACCAAGAAGACCTGGAGCAGTGTGGTCTGGATGTCACAGAGGCCTCGGTGTTCTCAGGAGTTTGTACTCAGATCTTCAGAAGAGAGTGTGTGATCTTCCAGAAAGCAGTTTACTGCTTCGTTCATCTGAGTGTTCAGGAGTTTCTGGCTGCAGTCTACATGATGCACTGTTACACCAGCGGGAACACAGAGGTGGTGGAGAACTTCCTGCCTACCAGACGCAGCAGATTATTTTCAGAGAGTTTCCTCATGAGTGCAATTAAAGCATCTTTTAAAAGTTAAAACGGCCACCTGGATCTGTTTGTTCGCTTCCTTCATGGCCTCTCTCTGCAGTCCAACCAGAGACTCTTAGCGGGCCTACTGGGTCAGACAGAGAACCGTCCAGAAACCATCCAGAAAGCCATCAAAAACCTGAAGGAGATGAAGACCAACGAAATATCTCCTGACAGAAGCATCAACATCTTCCACTGTCTGGTGGAGATGAACGACCTCTCAGTTTATCAGGAGATTCAAGAGTTCCTGAATTCACAGAAAGGATCAAAGAAAATACTCAGTCAGGTCCACTGCTCTGCTCTGGCCTACATGCTGCAGATGTCAGAGGAGGTTCTGGATGAGTTGGACCTGAAGAAGTACAACACAACAGATTCAGGACGACGGAGGCTGATCCCAGCTGTGAGGAACTGCAGGAAGTTTCGGTGAGTCGATGAGTTCATGAACATCATCAGTCGGAGTAGATCAGGAGTTTTTCTGATTTCATCGGTCATTTGTGAGAAATTCAGAAAAATTAGAGCACAACAGATAGAATACATTTGTTAAAGAAGGAAAATGTTAACAAGCAAACATGGAAATAGAAAGAATGTCTTTAACTGGAAAGAAAACGAAGAATTCAGCAAAAAAAAAAAAAAAAAGCTTGGAGTTTTTTTCTATTTTTCCACAAAGCTTTAAATATTCACAACTTAACTTTTTGACCTTAAAAACCTGCGTTTCTGACTCATTTTGATTTCACACCACTATTCATTATGCTCATTTTTGAGCCATCACTGCCCAGAGGCGTCCCGAGGCTCAGAAACTGCACTGTAGCTACTCTGGTCACAAATAGTCCACGCTTCTTACTGATGAATGGGTTTCTTTATTCCATTAAACCACGAAACACCGTGAAAACTAAAAGAAAATAAAATGTCCTTCAATATAAGGCTCAAACAGGCATCACAAGAAGTAATTGTTAATGGCAAACGTACACTTGGCCATATTGCTCTCTTATTAAGCACACATTAATATTCTCATCAAATTAAACATATGGTTTGATAAACATACCGTGTTCGCCTGGTAGACCAGCAGTAGAATTATAAACACGAACGTAAAACTCCTCCGACGTCTCCACCATTGTTTCTGCTCTGTTTTTGGCGCTTAACTAACAGCTTCCGGGTCACGGTCACATGACGCTCGACACAACGCCCCCTCATATTAATAGTCCAGCAACACACAATGCTTACATGTAACAGAGCATTCACAATCGTAAAACCAAACATTATACGTAAATGTACACAAGAAAATTGTATTAAATAGAGAGGGAAAACCAACGCGTAAATGCCGACTTCCGGCGTTGCCATAGCAACATATAATCAGAGCACCGAACAGTGCTTAAGGCCGCCAGCTACACTCCCACCAAATTACCTTTGATTGACTGTTAGTTCAATTAAAACACACACATTTTGTCCTGAGTACTCTAAATAAATCAATGGTAATTTCTATGTACTGTAACATCACACAATAAAGGACAGTTCCATAAAGAACTATAATGACACAATGACACAGTAACTTCATGACCTGTCAACTAATAGCTCATGTGACAGGACTTTACTTGCTTTTAACAAGGACAACCAGCTTTTGGATGGGTCTCTGAACAATAGATGGTCTACTAATGCGTTCACCAGCCTTTCCTAAACTCCTATCTCCTAGCTGAATGAGGGCCTTCCTGACCAGTCCTCATGTGCTTCAAGAACCTTAGCAAGTTTCCATCTGTTACGGGGAACGTCTTCCTCCTTGACAATCACAATATCACCAACTTGTACATTCTGACATGGTGCTTGCCACTGCTGCCTGAGCATGATGTTGCCAAGATATTCCTTTCGCCATCTGTTCCAAAATTGCTCAGATAGGTATTGAACACGTCTCCATCTTTTTCTAGTGTACAGATCTTCCTCAACGAATCTGCCAGGAGGGGGCAGTGGAACAGAAGATTTCATGGTGAGGAGATGATTGGGTGTTAACGGCTCCACACTGTGTGGATCACTAATGGTGTTGACTGCGAGAGGCCGATTATTTACAATGGACATTGCCTCATAGAAAAATGTCCTAAGAGATGAGTTGTCCAACCTTCCGGTGCTCTGAGTGAGAACTGAAATGAGCACACTCCGGACTGTTCTAATCTGTCGTTCCCAAATGCCTCCAACATGACTGGAGTCTGGTGCGTTCATACAGAAATCGCACTGTTTATCTGCCAAAAACGCAGCTACTCTTTCTTGATCCATCTCTTGTAGGGCTCTTTGCATTTCATTTTTGGCCCCTACAAAGTTTGACCCTTGGTCTGACCTAATCTGTCTAACTGCTTCACGGATAGCTATGAAACACCGTAAGGCATTAATGAAGGAATCTGTGGTCATATCTTCCAACATCTCGATGTGAAGTGCTCTGGAGCACAGAGAGGTAAAGACAAGACCATAACGTTTTTGTTATTTTCGACCTTGTTTTGTATGAAATGGACCAAAACAGTCCATGCCACAGTAGGAGAACGGCGGCGAAGGCTCAACACGATCACTTGGGAGATCTGCCATGCGCTGTTCCTCTGGTAGGCCAGGGGTTCTTTTACATGGGACACATTGCCGTATGTACTGAGCCACTGCCTTGCTTCCACCAACAATCCAGTAGCCACTGGCTCGAATTTAATTTTGGGTCTGTCCCCTGCCTTGGTGTTGAATTTTTTCATGATGATGTGCAAGAATGAGGCGTGTGATCAAGCAATCCTTTGGGAGGATCACAGGGTGCCGCAGGTCAAAGGGCACAGAGGCTCTCTTCATCCTTCCTCCCACCCTCAGTATGCCATGATGTAAGAAGGCAAGGCAAGGCAAGGCAAGTTTATTTGTATAGCACATTTCATGTACAGAACAATTCAAAGTGCTTTACATAAAACATTATAAGCAAAAGGGAGAGAAAAAAACAATTAGAAGCATGATTCAAAATTAAAAGCATTTAAGATTAAAAAGAGAGAATATAGAGACGTGCGGATTTTAACTTTTGAATAAAATCTACGTAAAAGCAGCTGAGAACAGGTGGGTCTTCAGCCTGGATTTAAATAAACTAAGTGTTTCAGCTGATCTGAGACTTTCTGGGAGTTTGTTCCAGACATGTGGAGCATAGAAGCTGAATGCAGCTTCTCCATGTCTGGTTCTGACTCTGGGAACTGATAAAAGGCCGGATCCAGATGACCTGAGGGGTCTTGTAGGTTCATACTGGGTCAAGAGGTCACTGATGTATTTTGGGCCTGAACCATTCAGAGCTTTATAGACCAGCAGCAGAACTTTAAAGTCTATTCTCTGATGGACCGGCAGCCAGTGTAAAGACCTGAGAACTGGACTGATGTGGTCCACTTTTCTGGTCTTTGTGAGAACTCGGGCAGCAGAGTTCTGAATGAGCTGCAGCTGTTTAACTGATTTTTTAGGTAGACCAGTAAAGACGCTGTTACAGTAGTCAAGCCGACTGAAGATGAATGCATGGACTAGTTTTTCCAGATTTTCCTGAGACATCAGATCTTTTATCCTTGAGATGTTCTTCAGGTGATAGTAGGCTGATTTAGTGATCGCTTTGATGTGTTTTTCAAGGTTTAGGTCTGAGTCCATCACTACACCCAGATTTCTGGCCTGATTGGTGGTTTTTATGTGGATGGACTGAAGTTCTGTGACAACCTGCTGTCGTTTCTCTTTGGCTCCAAAAACAATCACCTCAGTTTTGTTTTTGTTCAGCTGAAGAAAGTTGAGGCACATCCAGTCATTAATCTCCTCAATACATTTACCAAGAGCCTGTACAGGGCCCCGGTCTCCTGGTGATACTGTAATATATAGCTGTGTGTCATCTGCGTAGCAATGGTAACTAATATTGTTGTTCTTTATAACCTGAGCCAGTGGGAGCATGTAGATGTTAAACAGAAGAGGCCCCAGGATAGAGCCCTGGGGAACTCCACAGGTCATTTTTGTCTGCTCAGATGTAAAATTGCCTACTGACACAAAGTACTTCCTGTTCTCCAAGTATGTTTTGAACCAGTTTAGTACAGAACTAGAGAGACCCACCCACTTCTCCAGTCGTTGGAGTAATATGATGTGGTCAACCGTATCAAATGCAGCGCTGAGATCCAGTAAAACCAACACTGACATTTTTCCAGTGTCAGTATTCAGATATATGTCATTCATGACTTTGGTCAGAGCAGTCTCGGTGCTGTGGTGCTGTCTAAAACCTGATTGGAAGACATCATAACGGTTGTTTTCTCTTAAAAAGTCATTTAGCTGGTGAAAGGCTGCTTTTTCAATGATCTTACTTAAAAATGGAAGATTGGAGATCGGCCTGTAGCTGCTCATCTGTGTCTTGTCTAGATTATCCTTTTTTAGCAGAGGTTTGATCACAGCTGTTTTCAGTGACTCTGGGAAAACACCTGACGTTAGAGAGGAGTTCACAATCTGAAGCAGATCTGACTCCAAGGTCTTTGAGACCTTTTTAAAAAACCAGTGGGCAGGATGTCCAAACAGCAAGAGGAGGAGTTCAGTTGATGCAAGATATCCTCCAGTTCTTTGCTAGTAATGGGATAAAACTGTGTCATGGTGTTTAGACTTGGTGGACACGATACAAGACCTGAACCTGCTGTTGTTGAACCAACAGCTTGTCTAATAATTTGGATTTTGTCTGTGAAAAATTTGGCAAAGTCATTGCAGGCTTTGGTGGAATAAAATTCAGGTGCTACTGACACAGGAGGGTTTGTTAGCCTGTCGACTGTAGCAAATAAGGCCCGAGCATTATGACCGTTTTTAGTGATGATGTCAGAAAAATACGAATTCCTTGCATTCCTCAGCTGTAAATTATAAAAGTGAAGTTTCTCTTTATAGATGTCATAATGAACCTGTAGTTTTGTTTTTCTCCATCTGCGCTCAGCTTTCCGACACTCTCTCTTTCCAGTTTTCACCAGTGTGGAATTTCTCCATGGAGACTTTTTCCTTCCAGAGATAACCTTCACCTTAATAGGAGCAATAGAATCCATGACACTCAGCATGTTAGCATTAAAGTTAGTGACCAGCTCATTGACTGAAGCCCCTGACAGGGCAGGTGTTAGAGAGAAGACCTGGTTAAAAATCTCACTGGTATTTTCAGTTATACACCGTTTTGTTATCACCTCCTTTGAGAGTACCATCTCAGTGCACACAAATGTCTCAAAGAAAACACAGCAGTGATCCGACAGCCCCACATCACACACCGTGACCTTAGAAATGTCCAGACCCTTCGAGATCAGCAGATCTAAGGTGTGTCCTCTATTGTGTGTGGGCTCTGTAACATGCTGGGTCAACCCGAAGTTGTCCAGAGTGTTAATCAGGTCTTTAGTCCCTTTGTCCTGATGACAATCATAATGGATTTAAAATCACCAGTGATAACAAGATGGTCAAAGTCCGCACAGATCACAGACAACAGTTCAGTAAAATCATCATTAAAATCTGCACAGTATTTGGGCGGCCGATAAATATTTAAAAACATGACTCTGGATGAGGCCGTCAGCTGTAAAGCCACGTATTCAAAAGAAGGGAAATCCCCAAGAGTTAACTGTTTACACTGGAATGAGTCCCTAAATAAGACAGCGACGAAGCGAAGAAGGGATCAAGTTCATTCAGTCGATGGTTACTTGGCAGCTTTCCAGATGTTTGGGTAAGTATGTTCAACTCTTTTTCAAATACATCCTGCTGCGCCAATCTGATGAGAGTATATATGGCATTCCTTCTCTCTTCTACGCTTACAGGTTCTGTCCTTTTAGCCTTGCTGAATAGCCGCTTTATCCTTGCAATCACGTTCACCAGGGTGGTCCATCTTGATATTTTTGTCAGGCGCTGCAGAAAATCCTCTTGCCTGGTAGCCTCGGTTTTCAGCACCTGGGTTGTTTTGACCTCAGGATCTCCCACAAGTAGTTCAGGAGTTTCTTCAAGAGTAACCACCTTCCTTTCCCATAGGAACTTGGGCCCTGAGAACCAGTTTGACTTGGCCAGCTCCGCTAACTTGAGGCCCCTGGAGGCATGATCTGCCGGGTTTTCCTCTTTGTCAACGTAATGCCGCTGCTTTGGGTCTGTGGTGTCTCGAATCCTCTGGACACGGTTGGCAACGAAGACATGGAATCTCCGTGCTTCGTTATTGATGTAACCTAGCACCACCTGTGAGTCTGTCTAGAAGTATTCTCTGTTGATTTTGAGTTCCAACTCATTCCTAAGAGTATTGCTTACAGCTGCTGAGACCACTGCTGCAGTTAACTCAAGTCGTGGGATGGTGACTACCTTCGTAGGCGCAACTCTTGCTTTCCCAATGACTAAAGTGCAGTGAACCTTATCTTCACCAACCAGTCTGATATACGAGCACTGCCCATAGCCAAAACTGCTTGCATCTGAAAAGTGATGCAATTCAACTTCCACAACCTTTCCAAAGTTTTTGGGCAGGAAGCATCTTTGAATCTGAATCATTTCCAAGTTTTTCAAGTCACTCAACCAACTCTCCCACCTTGGCTTCAAGTCGCATGGTAATGGGTCGTCCCAACTGACTCCCCTCTGACACATCTCCTGTAGTACTCTTTTCCCCTGCAGGATGAAAGGGGCTAAAAACCCCAAAGGGTCGTACACAGAGGCTACTACTGAGAGAATTCCACGACGTGTCGCTGGTTTCTCATCCAGTGTAACTTTAAAGGAGAAGGTGTCACTCTCAACATTCCAGCTTACTTCTAGTGCACCTTTAACTGGAAGGTCATTGTGGTTGAAATCCACGTTCTTCACCCCAACTGCATGTTCCGTAGGGCAGATGGATTCAAGGACCTCTCGACTGTTGGAGATGAATTTGTGTAGGCGCAGTTTTCCTTTAGCACACACCATTTGTGCCTCTTTGACCAGATCAATTGCCTCCTTCACAGAATCCAGACTGATGAGACCATCATCTACGTAGAAATGTTTTTTAATAAAGTTGGCTGCAGAAGGGTGCTGTCTTTCGTTTTGGCTTGCCAGATGCTTTAAACCGTAGTTGGCACAGCCGGGAGATGATGAGGCTCCAAAAAGGTGGACCTTCATGCGGTACTCTTTAGGTTCTGAGTCCGTATCTCCATTTTCCCACCACAGGAAACGTAGATAGTTCCTGTCTTCCTCATTGACATGGAATCTGTGAAACATTTTTTCCACGTCGCACATGACTGCTACAGGATGTTTGCGGAACCTGCAGAGGACCCCTGTAAGCCCATTTGTTAGATCCGGCCCTGCCAAGAGATGATCATTCAAGGCAGTGCCCTCATACTTTGCGGAGCAGTCAAATACTACCCTGATTTTGTCGGGTTTCCTAGGGTGGGGATGGGGGGTGTACCATGAACATCCTTCTTTTGGTTCCTCTTCTGCTCTTTCAGCTTCTCCATCTCTGAAAACATTTTCCATGAACTTTATATAATCAGCCTTAAATTTGGGATTTTTGTCCATTTTCCTTTTCAGGTGCCTTAATCGCACCAAGGCCAGCCTTTTATTGTCTGGAAGATCAGGTCGTGCTTTGAAGGGAAGGGGCTTTTCGATGTGGCCACTATCGTTCTCATGTACTGTCTCTTTAAGGATTTGCAGGAATCGTACATCCTCTTGGGATATGGCTTTGTCTTTTGATGAGGTGTCAGCAAAGTCTGCCTCCAGAGCTCTAATAACAGCTGTTGGTGTTACAGGCGGGACTTCTCTGACAGATATGCGATGACACAGGCCAGTTACTTCTTTAGAGTTAATGCGTCATGGGGCGCTTCCAACTATGCTCCAGCCCAAGTCAGTTTTTATTAAGTGGGGGGGATCCCCCATAAGTGGGGGGATCTCATGAGCTATGATATTGAGGTGCTGCCATCTGTTGGCTGTTTCGCAGGTGGGTATGTGTGAACGTTCCAGTGGTATGAAATCTCGCGTATAGGCAGGAGGCAACTCTATGGGGTTTCCTAATAAGCTCTGACTTTGAGTCCACTTACTCTCTGACTCTGCACAATCGCATCTTTTCCCATAATTGTGGAGAGCTTTAGCTTAACTGGCTCTGACGCCACCTGCAACCTTTCACACATTTCCTGATCAACAAATGTATGACTGCTCTGAGTGTCTAGTAGTGCATAGGCCAGGACTTCAGAATCAGGGGCGGTAGCTGATGATATCCACACTGGAACAATCATTGATGTGCTCTCACTCTCTCCTCCACTTGCACTGCATGACAATGATGACATACGCTCCTCAACTTGCTGGATATTTTGTGATGTAGGTTTATCTGAAGAAGAGCGGTCTTCATGCAGTGGAGTTGGGTGCTGACCTTTGCACACCCCACACATGGCTTTGTTCTTACAGTTTTTAGAGGTTTGCCCTCGCTTTAGACATGCAAAGCAGAGATTGTTCTCTTGAATGAACTTTTTCTTTTGTTCTGTAGTCTTTTCTGTCAGTTTTTGACATTTGTGTATCGAGTGGTTGTCTCCGCAGCACAGACACTCTGTAGGATTTGGGGCATGTGTTAATCTACTGTCTTGTCTATCTGAGTCCTTCACCTTGCTTTTGACAGCTTCATTGCATCTAGCTGTTTCACTTAGAGCATCAGAGGTCTTGACACTAGTGGCGAAGTTGTTTGCCTTTGAACGCTTTATTTCTCTTGGAGACTTTTCACCGGAGGTCTTTAAGGCATGAAGAGATGAGACTGGGTTGCATGCTATGCGTGCCTCTTTTGATATGAAAGAAGCAAACTCTTCAAAACTTGGTTAGTCTTTGGCTTGATCTAGTTTATCTGTAACGTATCGATTCCAGCTAGATGCTACCCAGTCTGGAAGCTTGGCTAACATTTTCTGATTTTCTTCACAGTCGTTTAAGACCTGAAGACCCTTGACATGAGGCATGGCATTGCTGCATTTTTGCAGAAAATCGCTAAATTCTCTTAGCCTAACATATTCTCTTGCGCCAATTTTTGGCCACTTGTTAAGCTTTTCCCTAAAGGCCCGCTGCACAACAAAGGAATGACCATACCTGGCATTGAGCTTGTCCCAAGCATGCTGATAAGCTTCCTCATCTTTTCTGTAGAAACTACCTTCTAAAGCTGACCTGGCTTCCCCAGCTACATACTTTTGAAGGTAGAACAATCTGTCAGCAGGATTTGAGCATCGCCGCTCTATGAGAGCTTTGAAGCTGATGCTCCACTCAGTGAACTTTAAGGGGTCACCTGAGAATACAGAGGGTTCTGGAACTGGAAGCCGTGTGAGAGCTATGGACTCATGTAATGTTTGCAATAAGCAACTTTCATTTTTCACGACTTGCTCATTCAGATCTGTCAGTTTTGGTTTAGGTGAGGGAAAACTTCCCATTTCATTGAGAACAGAATTGCCTCTTTCTCCCCTTTCCTTTAACTCTTCTTCAGTGTACACTTTGAGTTTTGCTTCCATTACCTCAACATCTCTTTGATTTTCTAGCTTTTTCAGTTGCTGACGTTGTGCTTCAATCGCAGCTTCCATCTCAATTTCAGCTTTCTTTGCAGCTAGCTGGGCAGCTGTCTCTGCTCTCTTAGCTGACACACTTGGTGACTCAGAGGAATACTTAGAGCTGACACTCTTAACAGTAGCTCTTGAAACAGTGGAACCATATATGGATTTGGCATAGTCATTATCAAGAAGTACGCGTAGCCTTGCGTTTTCTGCTGCAGCATCAAAATCTTCTCCTTCTTGAGTCACCCGAACGTTCATGAGTCCTAGCAGGTCAGCAGTTACAGCTGAGCATGCATCAACTTTCCTTCGCATTTCTTGGCTTGGTGCAACTTGGAGTCTTATTTTGTCATATAGCTCTTTTAGCTCAGACTCAAGCTTCTCAACCACATCCATCATGTTGAACAAGTCATTTTCAGAGCACTCCACCTTTAGCCTTCTCCGAGTCTCTTTAACGTGAGATTTCCATTTCTCGTAAACTGACATGAACTTTCTTTCCCTTTGAGCCAGTTCATGCTCTTTTAGCTCTTGCATCTTAGGTGTAAGGCGTATTTCTCGGGAAGATTTTCTGATATTATTTTCATTTGAATCTTCATGTGGTTGTTTTGATGTCTCTGCTCTAGCACCATCATCTAAAACACAACCTGTTTTACCTATTTCAGCTGCAGTAGCTTCATGTGCTAAAACCGTTTAGCCTTTCATTTCAGAATTTGCATTTTCAAACTCAGATGTTTCACTTTGAACTGACATGGTTAACCTCTACTAAATCAGCACTTTCAGTGATCAGGAGGATGACAATTTACAACCTCAAGAATTGCATTACGCAGCTAAAGCAGCAATGAAAACTTTGCTTTAAAAACTCTGTGATACACTGCTTTAAATTGCGATACCACTTTAAAACTTATCATACATAGAACAAATAACCTTAAACCATACCAGTCTTGTGAATCACACTTGTAGTTAATTTGTTCAGTAAAAACTTTTAGGATGTGAGCAGTAATGTCTGTATTTTCAAACAATTATCTTAATGGTAACAGCTCACTAACTCTGAGTGGTTTGTGATGTGGTTGTACTATTTAGATTACAACTTACTTTTATATTGTGCTGCGAATGCTTATATTGAAGCTTCGTTCTCTCTCAGTTCAACGTGAGATAGCTTTGAAACTTGATGTCCATCGGAGGAAATGAAGCAGACTTGCACTCTGAAGCTTGAAGATCCCGACAGGAGATGAAGCAGGGCTGCACTCTGTAGCCTGAAGATCCCAACGGGAGATGTCGTGGTTGGGCGGAATTGGGCCACGTTTTCACTGTAGCTACTCTGGTCACAAATAGTCCACGCTTCTTACTGATGAATGGGTTTCTTTATTCCATTAAACCACGAAACACCGTGAAAACTAAAAGAAAATAAAATGTCCTTCAATATAAGGCTCAAACAGGCATCACAAGAAGTAATTGTTAATGGCAAACATACACTTGGCCATATTGCTCTCTTATTAAGCACACATTAATATTCTCATCAAATTAAACATATGGTTTGATAAACATACCGTGTTCGCCTGGTAGACCAGCAGTAGAATTATAAACACGAACGTAAAACTCCTCCGACGTCTCCACCATTGTTTCTGCTCTGTTTTTGGCGCTTAACTAACAGCTTCCGGGTCACGGTCACATGACGCGCGACACAACACCCCTCATATTAATAGTCCAGCAACACACAATGCTTACATGTAACAGAGCATTCACAATCGTAAAACCAAACATTATACGTAAATGTACACAAGAAAATTGTATTAAATAGAGAGGGAAAACCAACGTGTGAATGCCGACTTCCGGCGTTGCCATAGCAACATATAAACAGAGCACCGAACAGTGCTTAAAGGAGTGATGACATAACAGTTAAAAACTACTTTATGTTGTTGGCATTACTTCATATGTAAATACTCCAAAGAAAAAAGCGGCATTTTTTACAGCGGAGTATTGTTTTGAAACGCCAGACCTCACTTCCTCAGTAATACAGTTGGGTCCGGTGATGATATGGAGCTTTACCCGGAGACCACGTTGACTTCATTTTGATTGGCTACACCTTATTTCGCTATGACCTTATTTGGAGAATCTAGGTCAAGCTGCGGTCGGAGTTTGCTAAAGGCTAACTGCTAGCAACATGGGCAGTTCAGACAGTGTGAGCTACGTTTAACAGACAAGACAGCATTTAGAAAATAAATAAACTTACAGGTAATGACAAGGTTGTGGCCCCCTCCCTCAGTGTTGCTGCAGAAGTTTTCTTTTAAATCCATTTGTTTGAAAACCCAGACCTGACTGCACAGAAGTTACTACTAGCTCCATACATGCAGCTGAATCAGGGAGGGGGGGGGGGGGGGGGGGGGGGGGGGCGGACGGTGCATAAACCGTTATGAAAAAAAAAAGGGGGGGGGGGGGGAGCGCTGTTTACTTGATAGTGTGCTCTTATTGGAGCAATTAAATGACGTAGAATGATGGAACTACGTAGAATGATAGAACTACGTAGAATGATAGAACTACATAGAATGATAGAACTACGTAGAACTACGTAGAACTATGTAGAATGATGGAACTACGTAGAATGATAGCCTGCTGTCTGATTCAACTGTTTCTGAGCAGAGAGACAAAGCTGACAGACCATAAACAGGAACTTTGATTCTCACTCTGGACATTCACATGGCCTCATCAGTGCACAATAGATCATATTATACACCCAAAACCCCAGAAAAGTGAAATTTGATGTCATGGCACCTTTAACGCCGCCAGCTACATGCACTATGTAACTTTTGGATTTGGTGGGGGGCCGTGACGTTGCAGCAGACTCTTGGTTGTGCACCGTGTCATGTGCTAGCAAACGGATATGAACCGTGAACACAGCAGGTGTTTTGAATGCGCATCATGTCGGATTCTGTAAAGAAAGGCAAGGACACATTACCAGAGGAAGAGAAGAAAAGAAACAGAGGAAGGGACAGAACAAGAGTCAAGATAAGTGAGGCAAGTGAGCGTGCAGTGCAGGTACGATGAAGATGGATGCTAGTTTAGCTGCCGATAGGTGGCGTGTCACTTAGAAAACTGCTGAAAGTTCCGTTGTGGGTCTTTTATTATTTTCTTTCTGGGGATGCACGATTTAATATGCCCCCTAGCGGTATCGGCCTATATCAGCCTTAAAACTGAGTATCAGACATCGGCCACCTCACTGATATTTAACCAATATTTAACAGATATTTAACTGATCAGGTCACTGTTTCTAAAGCCTTAAAAAAAAAAAAAAATTCTTCAAAAACTTCTTTTTTCAGACTTTAAAAACTTCTAAAGACCAAGGGTGGGGAAAAAATATTGAAACACTGAAATATCGCAATATTTTCATGTGCTGATATCATACTGACTAGAGATGCATGATAGAATCGGCCCCTTATCGGACATTGACCACCCCACCAATATTTAACCAATAAGCCTGCTGATTCTAAAGTCTAAAAAAAACAAAAAAACAAAACTTCTTCTTCCTCTTCTTCAAAACCTTCTTTTTCACAGATTTTAAAACGTAAAAAGACTAGAGGTAGGAAAAAATATCAATACACTGAAATATCGTGATTAGGGATGGGCATTAGTGATCATCTTTTGGATTGATCGTCGAGAGAATTGACCATTCATCGTAGAACTGCTGCTGACCAATCATACGTTAGCAACCGTAACTAAGGAAAAGAGTTTCTGGCAAACTTCACTTCCATAGACTGAGCATAGACAGGATTTTCAAGTCTGATGACGGATATCCAGAACATTTGGGTGATGTGTTTTTTGCCTTCTGAAAACCAAAAAAACACAAGCGGAGAGGTGTGGAATATGGACTAAACGTCGTGAAAGATTGATTAAACAGCGTGGAAGACTTTACTCGCAGCTGCATGAGGCTGAACACGGAGCTGGACACACTGATAAGTCCGAGGTAAGACGCTAAAGCCATCTAGCACAGTAGTTAGCTACAAGACAGCAGTATAATATGAAGTAAAAGTAAAAGTTTCATAACCTAGTGTTTTACATACACAATCCTTCTGAAATTATCTTCAAATGAATTTTTAACTATAGTTGTGTGGGAGGAAAATTTAATGAGCTCATTTTAACCTCTTTTTATCCCCAGCTTTTGTTTGTGACAAGAATACGCAGGAGAATTACACCAGTCTGTAAGCGCGTTCACGAGGCAAACGTCAGAGCCAAAACGAAGTTTTATCAGAACAGAGCAAGTGAAGGAAATGATGTCCCAACAGAGAAAAACGTGATAAAAACGTAACGGTGCGGTTGATGGAGAGGATCCGGAGTAAAAGGGCTGGACTCTGATGAATATGAGGAGCGGACATCAGACGTGAAGTTACTCAAACGGCAACAACTGTGTTAGCTTTTGTAGCGACATTAGCAGCCTGTCACCACTCGTCTACCACCGTTTACTGGTCTCTTACACAAAAGATAATAAGTAACACAAGCAGCAACACTTACCGACTGCACATCCTCACTGATAAATATAATCCACTGCTCCCTGGTCCATTAATCCTTTGTTACAGCACTAAAAATCCGCTGAATTTCTGTCGAAACAGCACAGTCTGGTGTTTTTGTTTCCTTTTTCCTCGTAGTCGACGTCACATCATCATCCTCCTCTCTGACAAAGCTGGTCATTAATCGGCATTAATCCACGGCAGGTAATCAGCTTATTTCAGGTGGTGCTAAAGAGGCAAGCTTAGCAGCTAGCAGCCTCTGTAGTTCACGTCATCCACGTCCGAAAAACAAAATCGCGTAGTGTGGAGAGTGCACTCTTGTGGCCGATGCTGGTGAGAAGAGAGAGCACGCACTCAAAAACAAAGCCACTGTCACTCTGGAGTTTCTGGCACGTTTTAACTGAGGTCCTGTTCTAGTACACATGTTTGAACGATGTGGAATTTCCGGGTGATGACTCCTTTAACATGGAGTAAGGTAGCCGTGTGTCGCTAGAGGCTAAACAAATATATCAGATAAACAGTAGTAAGTCACGTTGGTTGCCAAACAGAGACAAATAAAACACAGTCCTCTCTGCCAGTTTCCCAGTCCAGTAGCTGCTACCCTGATCAGATCCAGTATCTGCTATCCTGATCAGATCCGGCATCTGATATTCCGATCAGATCCAATGTACTGATCAAACCCAAGATGTGGAAACAACATCCAGCAACAGGCTAAAACACATCAGATACCTGAAACTTTCTGGAGTCATACATGACAGTTAGCTTAAAATAAAACAATCTGTTAACTTACTCTGCGATGCAGGAACGTTTTGTTTCTTTATACATTTGTTCTGGGCATAAATCATCAAGACGTGGAGTTTCTGAGTCTTTCTGAATGAACATGGAGCTTTCGCTTCGATTTTAACATCCTCTTCATCAACATTACTCAGTTGACAAATGATAAATTCCTCAGATGCGTCCTGCAGTCCTCTCTGTCTAGCTTCCTCTGATATTTCCCAACTATTACCACAGAAATTTAACTCAATTTCCTTCACAATATGTTCAGTGAAATCACTGAGCAGGTCGGCAGTGGTGGCACGTGATGGTGAGGTAGCTCTCTGTTGTTATGGCAACGCTAGCTGCTGTTGCTAACATGTTTAGCAGCTCCTGCTCTCACTTCTCATGTTTCAATGAGCCTGGTAATGATGCGCTCTGAAGGAAGCTGATAGACTGGTTCCAGTAAATGAATCAAATCTGGGAAACCTTTTCCATTGACGACACCTCCTGTAAAATGATTTTTGTGGATATGTTGCCCAGATTTCCTACTTTGCATCACAGTTCCTCCGGGTTCGGACCGAGGCAGTGGTGGGTTGAAGGCAGGATTCATTACATTTATGCCTGGTTGGATGAGTGTTTTTTTAAATAGTATGTCATGGGACTTGTTGTTGAGTTGTTTTTATAAAACGTAGCGCAGTATTTACAATGTGAGGAGTAGGGCTGGGACAATCCCCAATTAAATCGTATATCGGCAATTGGAAGGTTGCCAGGCAATTTGCTGTTTATCAAGGCAATTTTGAAAAAAAAAAAACAGAAAAAAACAGCGCTCTAGTGTGCATTTAGCGATGTTTCTGGAGGAAATACATGACTGTTAGAGAAGCCCTGTTTACAAACAGACCTACAATCCACATTCTCTCTCCTCAGTGCAGCTACACTGTCAGCAGCCCTGTGACAATAGCTGGGTTTACATGGACCCAAATATACCGATTGCTTTCGGTTTAAAAGCTCTTCCGGAATGAAAATGATCCATATAAACACCTCTTTCCAAATAAAAAGTGCTGAACCGAATGAATTTTCATTCGGTTTCACGGAGGTAGAATATTCCTTTCCCCAAACTGAACGGGGTTTTATGTAAACGCTGAATCGGAAAGTTGTGAGGTTGCACTCTGTAGTGATCTCAAGCCCAAAGGTCCCAGCAAAAGGATACACACATCTAACCAAATATACTTTGGGACACATACTGATTGATAAAGGCCACATTTGGATGTTAAACAGACGTCCCAAGGAGGAATTTTGTTCAGAGAAGGACCTTCTCTGAGTAATCACTAATTTATGGTCCTGAGGGCAACTCAGGAGAGGACCTGCATTTTGGTAAAACAAACAAAGGCCAATTGTTGAACTTGAAACCCATCCTCCAAGCTTGGAGATACTCCTTCACAGTATTTACGACCTGCTATAAATTGGTTCCGTATAGCCAATTTTGTAATGTGTGCTTAACATCCAAGAACTGTTTTATATTATCAGGAAAGTAAGCTCATGTTAATCTCATGATGAAGACTTTTCTTTTGATATGCAACATGACATACTTTGGTGATTAGAAACTAGATGTTTCTTCCCCAAATTCACATCACATCCATTCCAGGATTTGCTGCATAAAGGTGAAGAAAGAGACACTTTACCCAACTGCTGAAATCCACTTTTATGTTAGAAATGGACTTCCTCATATCAAATGATGTCTAACACATGTATTTTCTTTACAGGAATCTTAAGGCATCAAGATTAATCCTGTTTTATCTGTTTAACTGATTTGTTTATTCAATGTCTTTCTTTATTCATATAATTCAGATCTTTGCTTTATTTTATTTTATTGTGTTCATTTTATTTCATCCTGTCTGAATAATTGATCCATTTGTACACATGCCTCACTTAGAATTCACAGATGCTTATAACCATTACGCTTAACTGATAGTCAAATGATCATTTGAAACATGTCTGACTATTGGATGAAACCTGACTCTGTCAGCTTCCCATTGGCTGACAAGCTGCAAGCCACATTCCACTGCCAGGCAGAGCGCGAAGCTCTGAACTGTGAGAATCAGAATTGGAGAGAACTGAGAAGAACTGAGTGCGAAGGAGAGCACAAGAATGTGAACACATCTGAACACGCAGAAGAACGAACAAAGGAGAACTGAAGAAACTTGGAACAATGGGGAAAGAATGAGACGACACCTGCTCTGAACTCAGCAGAGTTCAGAACCATGGATCACTCGGAGGAGTGATGGAGAGAAGACGACTTTAACCCAAATCATCTTTACTATCAACCATCCTGTGACATCAGTCCTGAAGCTGCCCGTCTCTGGGGAGACGGATGAGAGAGAGAGAGAGAGAGAGAGAGAGAGGAGAGGACGAACCAGATCCACCACTGAGCTGACAGCCCGCAGAGAGCCGGACGAAATTCCAGGAGATCGGGAAGATTTTTGGGGGACATCCACACGACAATCTTCCAAAGGATTTGAGGAACAGTCCAGCAGAACCAGGACGTGAGTGAAGCACCTCAGTCAGACGGAACCTCTGAGGAGAATCCTGATCATTTGCTATGAAATATGATCTGATGTCACAAGAAGTTTGTGATAGTGAATTAATCCAGGCCTACGGTTTACCAGACCCAATTTAACTTTGTTTAGTTGGATTAAGAAATCCTTCCTTCTTTTTCTTTGAACATTTATTAATTAACTGAGGCTTAATTAATTTATGTTTCATTTTCATACCATCTCACATTTCTTTCACAAGATAACTTTTGGTTGATCATCATGCTCACATATTTCTTGTATATATCTTGTACATACATTATCTCATGTAGTTTGTAGACTAGTTAATAAATACTCCGTATTATCTTAACTAGTCGTTGTTTGTGGTTTTTCTGATGTATCATGAAAGGTCACTTCAAGCGAGAACTCATGAAAGCGTCCTGAGACTGATCACTTCATTAAATCAATCTCTAAGAGTTGATTTAAGACATTAATGGTTTTCCTTGCTTCCATTACATATCAAATAAGTAAGGTGGTGCTCCGAGGCTGTATTAGTATTGATATTAATAGAAATATTAATATTAATATTAATATCATACAAAGTGACGCTATATATATTGTGGTTGCCCAAGCTAAATCACAACAACTCTGAGAGCGCATGCTTTGACAAGACGTCAACGTGCAACGAGTGATGTTTCATCACTTTGACAGATGGCGGTGAACAACGTCATTCCCTGGACAGCAAAAGAAAGTTTGTTTTTTACTCAAACGATGTCTCTACGCCTTTTTCTCTTGGTTGTTTCCAGTAGGAGCGCATGAGGATCAGCTGCTGCTGGATTAAAGTCCTGCAGAAACCACAACGACTGTGACGATTAGTTTTTATACCTCCGTCTGTATTAAATAATGTGATGTAACATCATTCTGCGCATGTCAGACAGGATTACTCTGAATAAATATTGGCGCATGTACACGCCAGATCGGTATGAATTATTTCCCATGTACACAGCTGCCCTGAAATCCTCAATCAGAATGATTTCGTACTGAAAGGAAAAAAAGTCTCCATGTAATCGTGCCCAGTGACAGGGCGCATCCCTTTGATTCGAACTGACGCAGCCCGTTTGCTACTGCTTCCGGGTCATTCAACAGAGTAGACTAATTGCAAATAAATATTGTTTTAATGTGTAACTACTGAAATGTTCACACAAGAGCTTTCATAACGAGATTTCATGAACACTTTTCAGTTTTCAGCATTAATATCAGTATCGGCCAATATTGTGCATCCCTATTTCTTTCATTTAAAAAAAACATGTTAACATTAAATGGACAGTTGGGAACTCCTGGGCTTCAACCTCAAGTTTAAGATCAGTGAAGATCACCACTAAACCAAAGCTGTATCTGGCTATGTTTATATGAGAGTTTCAGTTAAAATCTGCAAGTCTGAGAACATGGAGAGGTTTATTATGTCATGTCAAACAGAGACAAGAGAGGACGAACTACAGAAATAAAAAAAGATTAAAAAAGTTATGATCTCAGAATGCTTCCAGCTTCCTTAAGTAGCTGAGATCATTCAACGTCTGCACCAAGATGTTGCAGATCTTCTACAAGTCTGTTGTGGAAAGTGCAATTAGCTTTGCTGCATCTGCTGGGGCAGCAGCATCAGAATCAGAGACTTGAAGAAACTAAACAAGCTGATCAAGAAAGCTGGTTCTGTGCTGGGGAGAACTCTGGAGCCGCTGGAGCTGATCGTTCAAAAAAGAATGCTGCACAAGCTGATGAAGATGATGGAGGATTCTTCCTCCTCTCCACAATACGGTGAAGAATCAACAGAGTGTGTTCAGTGGGAGGCTGCGTCAAGTTCACTTTAAGATGGAGAGATACAGAAATTCATTCCTGCCAGCAGCATCACCCTAAAGAACAAGACTGACTGACTTATTATTGTTATATTTCTGTTATATTATCATTTCATATAAATGTTATATTTAAAAAAAAAAAAGAGTGAGCTTTTTACAATGCTAAATTTCCCTTCTGGGATGAATAAAGTACTTTTCATTTCATTTTTTTGCTTTTGCCATCTCATTTAGCCTCTTTATAATTTAGATCATTTTATTAGAACATGTTCTCTCTAATTTCAGACTTGATCATGTTCAACTCTCTGAGGCTGACTGGGAAGTTGTTGCCTCAGCTATGAAGTCCAACCCCTCCCATCTGACAGAGGTGCACATTATGAACACCATGATGGAAGATCCAGGAGTGAAGAAGCTCTGTGATGGACTGGAGAGTCCAAACTGTCAACTGGAGACTCTGAGGTCAGTTCAATTCAATTTTTCAATTCAACTTTATTACAGACTCGCAGTCCAAAAATATCATAAAAACATATAAATAAACATACAAACATACAGCCCCAGGACACATAATAACAAGAGACAGTTAAATACACAAAAGACAGCTATACCAGTACTTCCATAATGAGGACTGATAGCGGACACTACTAAAAGTAACATCAACTAACGACACCACTACTTGATTTGTAGACACGCTAAGGCGACGGATAAAACTGTACATTAGCTTACGCCGCACGGCCTGTAACGTGCTCACTCCAGCTGAGACAAACATCTCACTGGCACTAGACCATCTCGGCCTCCTAAGCAGTACCCGTAGAGAATCATTGTAGGCCACATGCAGCCTCTGCATGCTTCTTTTTTAAAACTGAACCAAAGATGAGCTGTATATAAACTTGTGCAATATGATTTAAACAACATTATCTTAACTTTGTCTGTGCAGGATCCAAATTTACGTGCCAAGGTGTTTGCCTGAGCATATAATGTCCTGCATTGCCTGTTTATATCGGCATCATCAGACAAATCTTCTGTTAGGATATGCCCGAGATATTTGATTTGACTTGTTATCTTCAGTGCAGCATTAGACAAATAAAAAACAGGAAAAGTCAAACCTTTGTCCTCTTTAGATCTAACTATCATAATCATACTTTTACCTGCATTGTATTCAATATCATGTTCCAGGCCATATTGTGAACAAATATTAAGTAACTGTTGCAGCCCAGAAGTGCTTGGACTGAAGACAACTAGGTCATCTGCATACATCAAATGATTGAACAGCAAATTGCCGGATACACAACCAGTGTCACACGCATTTAGCCTTGCTGACAGATCATCCAGATACAGGTTAAAAAGAACTGGGGATAAAAGCCCCCCCTGCCTGACACCGTTACCAACTTTAAATGGGGCAGACATACTGCTTCCCCATTTGACATGCATAGATTGCTGGGCATACCAATAAACTAATATTCGCACAATATATTTAGGGACACCCCTTTGCTCTAACTTTATAAATAATTTTTTGTGGTTTACCCGATCAAAGGCTTTAGAAGCATCTAAGAAACACATAAAAACAGAAGAATTATGATTCTTATATTTAGCAACCAATTCTTTCAGGGAATATATGCACATGTCTGTGCCAAGTTTTTCCTTAAAACCAAATTGGCAGTCAGAAGAAGATACAAATTTAGAAATTTTGTCCAGTAAGATGGATTCAACAATTTTGGACACAATACTGGCCAAAGCTATAGGCCTGTAATTGTCCACACTACCAATCTTCCCAGCTCTGTCTTTAATGACCGGGACCAACAGGACAGATAACATAGAGTCTGGTAAAACTCCATGGACAAAAAAGGCTGAAAAACAGATTGAGAACAAAGGAGCTAACCTCGCACCTGCAAACTTCAGGTGCTCAGCAGAGACACCATCTAACCCTGTAGCTTTCTTATTTGATAAGTTAGAGATGGCTTTGTGCACTTCATGCCAGAGGATTATGTCTGAACTGTCCACATCCTCAACACTATAAAAGTCACTTGGAACACAATTAAATAATCTACTAAAATGTTGCCGCCACAGCTCCAGGATGTTATCTGTGCCAGAAATACCATCTACAGCACATGGCAGAGAAACTTTGGTTTTCATTGCCCTGACCTCTTTCCAGAAATCATTTGTGTCGTTACACTGCAGCTTTCGGGCCATTGAGTCAGCTTTCATTGCCTGTTCATTTTTAATTACAGAACGAAGAGCATACTTATATGTCGCATTAGTGACCTTTTTGTGCTCAAATATGGGCCCTTGTCTTGGTTTTCGCCTGTATCCATTCTTTGGACGCTACACGTGCCGACATATGAAATTCAGCCACATGTGCATTCCAGGCAGGAACTACTTTCCTTTTAGCTTTAGATTTATACATGGATTTACAAGCGTCCATCAATGCTTTAATTATGTTATCATACAAAGAAGAGACAGCTGCGACATGTTCACTGTTCTTGCATTTACTGTCTCTACACATGACTGCTTCTCTAGGCAGATTGATTTTTCCTAATAAGCTATCGGAGACCTTGCAATATGATGTAATTTCTTCTTGTGTGAGAGAACTCCAATCCATATAACCTGTACTATCATTCTTATGAGTTTCTGTCAATGGCAATACCTGAAAGCTTATATTCAACCCGAATGGTATATGATCAGAAGTTGATAAGTCATATAAAATACTCATGTCTGTCACAGAAGCATGTGCATCTGATGTAGCAACACAGTGATCCAGCCAAGAGGTGGAGTGCCATGCCTCACTTATGTATGTAAAACTATCAGCAGGCAACATGTCTCTGGATGACAAAATGAGACAGTTATCTTCACAGAACTGTTTCAAATGATTCCCAAACAATGAGTTCTTGTCCATGATGTCTGCATTCATATCCCCCATTATCAGAACATTAGAGAAATTATTATCTTATATAAAAGAATTCATAAAAGCGAGTCTGCTACAATATTCAATTTCATTAAAATGGCACTCATAAGGGGTGTACACATTCAGGATAACACAGTCTTTTCCGTCGTATGTTAACTGTATAGCAATACACCAATCCACATCCAGTCTGATTATATTGACAGAAGAGCCGAGTCTTTTATTCCAGAGAATGGCAACTCCACCAGGAATGCGCCCTCGTATTATGCCATCGCGAGTGTCAACGGTGGATTCTCCTGCGCCGTGAAAGTTATTATTTAATGAGTTTAACCCCTCCAAGTCCTGCTTTGTCAGAAATGTCTCTTGCAAGCATAGAACATCGCACTGATCCAGCAGGTGATCAACAACAACCCGCCGAGCTCTATCCTCCACGCTCTGCCCCAAGCGTAGGCCGCGACAGTTGTAAGACAGGACTCGAACACTCATAGCGCAACTTAATGTGCTTCGGTGCAATGGGGCAACGAAGCCCCACTTGTCTGCCCACCCAGGGCAGCACCACTTGACACTGTGGCAACAGATCTGCTGCGTGGCTCGTAAAGCGCCTCACATAAGATCCCACGGGCCAGATTTCAGGGTTGTACATCTCTGCCACATCCTTACACTCAGCAGTCACTTTAAACGAGGAGAATCTACTGTTCATCGTGGCTATTCTGATACATGTGACCTCACGGTCAAGCTGTTCCTGGAGATATTCTGATAATGTCTTTGCATCCAGATCAGGTGAGAATTTAGAAGCAAACACACTCACCTGCTTTGTCGTCACAGTTTTAATGTGGTTGCCAGCTACACCTGTACCCACGATCACAACGCCTTTACTCGGCTTCCTCGAACCAGGCAAAGAGTTGACGCGGGTTCCCGTTTTGCCAGCAAGCCGCGGTTTTCCCTTCTTGATAACAGTGGACCATTTAGGTGATCCAGGCACTGGTGTGGTTGCCCCGGCATTCTCCACATTTAGATCACTTACACCCGTGTCGGTCGTAGAACCAAGTGCTTCACTCTCATCCAGACCCACGCCCCCTGTCGCACCGCCAGTAGTCACCGGCTTGGCCAGGGCATCGGCCTCTACCATTGGAGCACTGCTACTACTGAGATTTGCAGGCGCCGGTTCGATGACACACCGATCATCCTTCCGCACGTTCCTTTTACCACCAGCCCGGTGATCAGGTCGACACAAACAGTCACTTTCCTGGGCGCTGTCCTCAGCGCACTCCAGATTACACACCCGACGGTTTACATCAGTAGTGATCAAGCGGAGATCTGAGCACACTTCCCCCTGTAATTGTAACGCATTCCTTAGGGCACCGATATCAGCGTGTAGCTGCTCCATTTTCCTGAATAGGCTGCACACATCCATACTCGTGAATGTCACAGGGGGCAAATCTTCCAAATAATGAGAAACAAAACGCGGAACATGTTCCCCGCATTCATTGAGGACTTTCAGACAGCTCTTTATGTTGTTAATATCCTTCTGCGCACCTTTATGCGTTATAAGGCGCTGCGTAGTTTGGCACACCTCAAACAATACCTTCTTGGAGGCCTCAATTGTCTCGGAGTCAAACGTGTTTACTGCCAGTAGGATAATTTCATCCTGGCACAACGTCCTCAGTTTCACTGATAGAAAGTTTAAAAGCTCATCCTCCACAATTGTTTTTCCATCCACAGTTTGGTATATGTCGGGTTTCAGCCGAGTACGACGCAGAGTTGGAGCTGCAGCGCAAGCACTTGCTGCGTCCGCCATCATTCCTTTGATCAGGGTCAAAAATAACCCATTTGACCCACTGCTGGGTTAAAAAAGGACTAACCCGGAAAATTGGGTTATTTTTCACTTTTACTCAACTTTCGGGCTGAATAATTGACCGAGAAGTTGGGTTATATTGACGACAATGTTGGGTGATTTCAACCCAGATATTTGGTTACATTGACTACAATGAAGAGTTCATTGGAGCTGTTGGAGTTTTCTGGACACACTTTACAAACAATTTACTGTTGTGTCAGAGTTGATTGAATTAACACTTGTTACACATTTGTTTTTTGTTTTTGGTAACACTTTACAATAGGGGTCCCTTAATTAGCGTTAGTGCATTATTAAGTATTAATTATCTGCTTAATGATACATTACAACTTCTATTAACTATTACTTTGTATTAGTTAGCATATTGGTTAATGCATTAATTAGCAATTACTTAATGCTTACTTCTCCACCTTACTTAATCCATTATCAAGCCTTGATAAAAGTTGAATTATGTAATTATTTACCATTATTTATGCATTACCCAGCATTAATAACCATGTTAGTTGATCTGTTAGTAAGCCATCAATGTCTGCAGGAATAATTTATTAATGGTGTTTATTTGAGGTGAATGAGCATGAAGTGACAGCGAACTAATGCATCTACAAAGCCTTTGCCCTATATCGCACGTTATCTGGATGGGCATGAATAAGCAAGTTATTTATTAAAGAAATAGTTCACACAGAATGATGTGCCTTCATCTTCTGCTCACCCTCATGCTGAGTAACACTCTGGAGCACTTTTGTAATATCTCAAATGCAGCCGGAGATCAGAAGGCTTTTCATTATTGGCTGACTGTCATGTAATGGAATTCACCACCGCTAAACACAAAAGTCCTCGTCCAATGTAATCCAAGTGTCCTGAGTGGGTAGCGTCCAGAATTTACTCGAAACTACATCATTTGGTATATTTCTATAGCCTAAACAGTAGAACATCTTACTTCCACAAAGTGCACTGATGTGAGTTCACAACACTACGGAAGCCACAGCAGATGAGATTGTTCTTTTTTTCTCTTTCTTTCTTTGTTTCTGTCTGTCTTGCTTTCTTGCTTTCTGGGTGGGTGATTGGTGGCGGAGCGTGTGGCGAGTTGTTTTGGATGGAAGTGGCTGCGGGTGGCTTCTCCCCCGTTTTTCAGTGCCAGTTTATCTTTTTTTGCATACTTTGCCGTTTGAGCACAGAAGGATAAGTTGGTTTTGGTACTCAGTCGGGTTCGAGGGATGGCTTCCCTTGCGACGCCTCCCCCAGCAACTAGTCATGGAGCCCGCATAGTTCCACCTGATGCCTCTGTGAGGGTAGAGGAGGTTTTGCTGGCGGTGGGAGACCAGGTAGGACATGATAATCTACTGTATGCCTCTCGGATGAATAAGGTGGTGGTGGTTTTGCTGAAAGAGGTATCTTGTGTGAACGAGTTGGTTGAAAACGGAGTCGTGATTAGAGACCTTTTTACAGCGGTGTCCCTGCTGTCGGTGCCAATGGTTCGTATCACCGTGTCGGGTGTTCCACCTTTCATACCGAATGAGCTTTTGTAGACCGAGCTGCAAAGGTTTGGGAAATTTGCGAGTAAATTCAGGGTTATTAGCCTGGGATGTAAAGATCCTTGGCTTAGGCATGTGCAGTCTCTCAGACGTCAAGTGCCTATGTTCCTTTACGATCCGGCTCAAACTTTGGAGGTGTCATTTCGAGTTAAATTTGGGGAAGGTAGCTACATGGTTTATGCTAGCTCCGACCAACTGTTACAGGAGAAGAGGTCTGCTCTGACTAGTATTTTGAAGGACAGAGCAACGGGGGCCCTTGTTAGCTCCCGCTATCTGAGTATTAAGGATAATACCCCACCTGCCTTAAGCTGCCAGGTGGGGCCGTAACTACTGACCCGAGGGAAATGCAGAGAGCTGCGACTGCATTTTATTCCAACCTGTTTGCCATGGAGCAGTGCAGCCCAGAGAGCACAGCTGAGCTGTTGGATGGACTTCCCGAGCTTGGTATGGCTTTGGAGCGATCACCTGGCCTGGACGGGCTTACAGTGGAGTTCTTTAGGTGCTTTTGGGATGTACTGGGCCCAGACCTGCATCAGGTTTTGTTGGCCTGTTTCCTGAACGGGAGCCTACCTGTGTCCTGTCGTAGAGCTGTTCTGTCACTTCTTCCTAAAAAGGGGGATTTGGCTCTACTGAAGAGCTGGAGACCAGTGGCTCTCTTTTGTACTGTTTATAAAGTGTTGTCTAAAGCTTTAGCGATTAGACTGAAAGGGAGTCTGAAGGGTTTAATCCACATGGACCAATCATACTGTGTTCCAGGCTGAAGCATTATGGACAATCTCTTTCCTGTGCGGGATGTATTGGATATACGTAAGACTTATGACATCTTTTTTGGAATGATTTCACTGGATCAGGAGAAAGCTTTTTGATAGAGTGGATCATAGTTATTTGTTTTCTGTCATGCATAGGTTTGGGTTTGGTGACGGTTTTATTTCTTGGGTGAAACTCCTGTATAGTGGGGTGGAGTGTCTGCTGAAGCTGGGGGTTGATCTCAGCAAACCTGTCCTGGTGACCAGGGGGATCTGTCAGGGTTGTCCAATTTCAGGGCAGCTGTACTGTTTGGCCGTTGAGCCCTTGTTATGCATGCTGCGTAGCAAGGTGAGTGGGATTCAGCTACCTGGGGTGGGGGACATCCTTCCTTGGTGGTCAGTGTTTATGCTGATGATGTGACTGTGTTTTTACAAGGCCAGATGGATATGGATCGTCTGGTGAGGTGTTTAAATGTGTACATGGAAGCATCATCAGCAAAGGTTAACTGGGATAAATGTGAAGCCTTCCAGGCGGGGGTGTGGGGGGAGAGGACACCTCCTATTCTGCCTAGGACCTTAACCCTCTAGGCGCCAAAGTCGCAATATTGCGACAGGCGACATTACTGAATATAACAGACCATATCTTTAAATCTGTAGCCTTGTACTGTTACTGCTTGGTTTTACTACATCGCCAAGACATACAGCCTTAGTTCTGACGCCATTTTTGAGTGTGTTTATATGAAAAAAATCAGAGAAATAAAGGTTTGAAACCCGAAACCCGCTGTCTGCGCGCAAAGCCGCAGGAGCGCGGGAGAGAGAGAGAAAAGGCGAAAGCAGCAGCGTGATGGAAAGAGTGAGAGACAGATCGCAACTTTTAGAATAAAAAACTAAACGCCCAGAGGCCTTTACAGTGCAGACGAGGTGCTGCACTGATCTTTGCTGATCAGGATTAGAAGGGGACGATCAGCCCTCATCAGAGACGAGTGACTGACGTCGCAGCGCGCGCTGCTGCACTCACGCCGCACAAACTGTCAGAAAGCACACTGATGACGGTGAAAGTTTTCTCCACCGCGGTGATGGGAGAAAGAAAGAGGGACGTGTGGGCAGAAGAGGGGATAATCAAAATAGGGGAGTTATTGATGATGGCTGGGAATGTTTGAGAGTTGACGAAGTTTTCCATGAATGGATCAAAGACACTGACGAGCCTGTGGGATATCGCGGACACGAGGATCTCACAGATGCTCGTGCATGTGATTTTCTGTCTCTGTTTTCGGATGAGGATTTCTGGAACCTCATCACAAATGAAAGATATGCTCACCAGTACCTTGACACACACCAACTCCAGCCAAACCCCAGATTTCATGGCTGGTATGATGGTATGAGGGGTCAGCTAGGTTATGAAAAATTATAAATCTATAGGCCTAATAACAAAAAAGGGGAAAAAAAACCATAAAAATATAATTTTACCTGTTGATATATGAATTATATTAGCAAATGTACTCCTGTCAGATTTCTGTCCATTTATTCTGAGGATGAGAGGATGAAAAGGGATCAGTGAAAAATTGAAAAAAAAAAAAATCTACTGTGTAAATATGTTCGGAATTCTGTTTTACTGAGTTTTACCTGCTGATTTACAAATTATATTAGCAAAGTTACTCCAATCAAACTCATGTTTCTTTATTTAGAGCATGATATGACAGTATAATTTTTTTTTTCCTGTGTATAAATATGTTCAAAAACCTATTTTTTTACTGAAAGTTACACAATCCAATATGGCCGCTACCTGATGACATCACAATATGCAAATTACATGAGTAACTTTTCTCCCATCACAAACTTTAGGTCATGATGAATATATTTCTCATTTACATTATGGATCTATCTCTTATCACCTCCAAGCTACAGCATTTTGAAATCTTAAAGTCCAAATGGAATATTTTCCTAAATAAACTCTGGCGCCTAGAGGATTAAGTTGGGGGAGAAGAGGGGTAAAAATCCTAGGGGTATGGCTTGGCACTGCTGAGTTTCAGAGGCAGAACTGGGAGGGTGTGATAGAGAAGGTCAGTGCAAGGTTGTCTAAATGGAAATGGTTGCTACCCCAGCTGTCCTATAGAGGCCGTGTCCTGATTGCCAATAACCTAGTAGCCTTGATGCTGTGGCATAGATTCATGGTTCTCCCTCCTCCCAAGGATCTGGTCGAGAGAGTGCAGGGTATGATTCTGGACTTCTTTTGGAGTGGAAAGCACTGGGTACGCGAACCTGTTCATTTCTTGGCAGTTGCAGAAGGGGGCCAAGGCCTTATCAACATCATGGCCAGATCAATGGCCTTTAGACTGTTGACTGCTCAGAAGATTCTTTACCATCATGGAGCGCGGTGGTTGGACACGGCAAGAGCCTTGCTGGGGAATCTGACTGGACTTTCAGTCTTTTATTCTTCTGTCCTGGATGCTTGACGTGTGCTAAGGGTTGCCAGAACACCTGAAGGCACGCCATGGCGGTGGATCTATGAGAAGCCGCTGTTCCACAATGGCCTGATAAAATCTGGTGCTTTTTGCCACTGCTAAACTTGCCATATAGTTAACACGGAAACACTGTGCTGACTCTGCTGCTTGTGTCGATGTGAAAATGATGTTTTACGGTCTGATGAAGTCTCGGCTCAACATCAAACATTCTTACTACAAAATGATGGGACAGTTGGACGTTTTCAGGTGTGTGTGGGCCATGGAAGGAGTTGTATGTAGGTACAGTAGGCTGAAGATGGAGGAATGATTCTGGCTTTTTAGGTTGGTTAGGGGGGATTGATGGATTGAAGCTATGGATTGTGTATGGTGTGTGAAGTAGGTTATTAAAGGTCATTTTTAAATCAAAAAATCTTTCTTTCTTTCTTTCTTTCTTTGGCAATTTGGAAAGCTAGAAAGAATCACATTAAGGGGCTGGGGTCTGAGGATGCTTTGTTGGTGCTCAAGAGGCTCTTAGCAGCCCGACTCAAGGTAGAGTTTGTGTTCTATAAACTCAAACAGAAACTGGGAAAGTTTGTGCAGGTGTGGGCGGTTCAAGACACTTTATGTTCGGTTTGTGAGGATTCTTTGGTGATTCAGTTTTGACCTCTTATATTGAATGTTTTAGAGTGGATGCGAACGGACATGTTGGAATATGAGCTGAACAAAAGGAATTAAAGGTTGTGTTAAAATTAAATCTTTCTTTCTTTCTTTCTTTCTTTCTTTCTTTCTTTCTTTCTTTCTTTCTTTCTTTCTTTCTTTCTTTCTTTCTAATCAAAAGCCAACCCCTCTTGTGTTTGTCCTGGTTTGTACGCAGCTCATTCGCTCTTAGCACAATGCAAATGGCAAATTTCTTCTTCTACGCTTGCATTATCGGCAGAGTAGGTGCTGAACGCCGCAGCTTCTGTAGTATCGTGAACTCGCATCAGTGCGCATCGCAGAAGTAAGATGTAATACCATTCAGGCATTTTGTGCCTACGGCCCCTCCGACCACCAGATATGTCCATTTTAAAATATTTTTTCTGAGTACTCTTATACAGTATTTACACTGTTGTCTGTTTTGCAGTATATTTATGCCATAGGTTTTCTTATTTTATGTTTGCTATTTTTCGTATGGAAATGTTTGGGACTAGAACTTCTTCACAATCTGTGAAATTTCGTTGTGCCTACAGCATATCTGCATTTGTGTAATGACAATAAAGCATTCTATTCTATTCAAAAAAAGGAAAGATTTCTTTTTATTTTCTGTTATATTTGCAAATTAAGACTAACTCTGGTAACTAACTAACCCAGGGTAACTCTGGACTCATCCTAAGTCTTCCCTCCTCGCTCATAAACACATCCCCAGATGCGCACTTCACATCATCTATCATCCATTAAATTAGAGCTGGGCGATAAGGACCAAATATCATGTCAAAATATATTAGTCTTAGATGACTGTATACTGTATACGATATATACTGGTATTTTTACCCTAATTTGTTTGACTGTTTCATTTCATATCAAATTTTATATCATGTTTTTTTGTACTAAAACACGTCTAGCTTAAAAGGTTTAGTTCCACTTCAGTGATGGAATTGACAAAGCACTGGTTAGAAACGTTTGTTAAATCAAAATAATTCAAGACAGTTGTCTGGCCATTTACAGATGTGTTAAAAAGTTTTTGCCCCCTTCCTAATTTCTTACTTTTTTGCATGTTTGTCACAATTAAATGTTTCAGATCATCAAACAAATTTTAATGTGAGTCAAAGATAACACAAGTGAACTGAAAATGCAATTTTTGAATGAAGATTTTTATTAGTGAGGGAGGGAAAAATCTAAACCTCCATGGTCCTGTGTGAAAAAGTGATTGCCCCCCCCTGTTAAAACATAAATTAACTGGTTTATCACATCTTTAGAAAGCAGCGTTCAATTTCTCTAGCCACACCAAGACTGGGTTACTGCCACACCTGTTCTCAATCAAGAAATCGCTTAAATAGGACCTGCCTGACGAAGTTTAGTAGACCAAAAAGATCCTTAATAAGCTAGACATCATGTTGTGATCCAAAAAAAATCTGTAAAAAATGAGAAACAAAGAAATTGAATTCTATCAGTCTGGAAAAGGTTCCAAAGCCATTTCTAAAGCTTTGAGACTCCAGAGAACCACAGTGAGAACCATTATCCACAAATGGTGAAAACATGGAACAGTGGTGAATCTTCCCAGGAGTGGCTGGCCAACCAAAATTACCCAAAGAGCACAGGGACGACTCATCCAAGAGGTCACAAAAGACCCCAGAACAACATCCAAGAACTGCAGGCCTCACTTGCCTCAATTAAGGTCAGTGTTCATGACTCCACCATCAGAAAGAGACTGGGGGGCAAAAATGGCTGCATGGCAGAGTTCCAAGACCAAAACCTCTTCTGAGCAAAAAGAACATAAAGGCTTGTCTCAGTTTAGCCAGAAAGCATCTTGATGATCCCCAAGACTTTTGGGAAAATACTCTGTGGACTGACGAGACAAAAGTTGGTGTAGGTCCCATTACATCTGGTGTGAAATTAACACGGCATTTCAGAAAAGGAACATCATACCAAAAGTAAAATATGGTGGTGGTAGTGTGATGGTCTGGGGCAGTTTTGCTGCTTCAGGACCTGGAAGACTTGCTGTGGTAAATGGAACCATGAATCCTGCTGTCTACCAAAAAATCCTGAAGGAGAATGTCCGGCCATCTGTTGGTGACCTCATGCTGAAGCACACTTGGGTTCTGCAGCAGGACAATGATCCAAAACACACCAGCAGGTCCACCTCTGAATGGCTTAGGAACAACAAAATGAAGACTTTGAGGTGCTCTGGTCAAAGTCCCCACCTGAATCCCATTGAGATGCTGTGGCATGACCTTAAAAAGGCGGTTCATGCTGGAAAAGCCTCCAATGTGGCTGAATTACAACAATTCTGCAAAGATGAGTGGAACAAAATTCCTCCACAGCGCTGTAGAAGACTCACTGCCAGTTATCACAAACGCTTGATTGCAGTTGTTGCTGCTAAGGGGGAGCCCAACCAGTTATTAGCTTTAGGGGGCAATCACTTTTTTTCGCAGGGCCATTTAAGTTTGGATTTTTTTCCCCCTTACTAATAAAAATCTTCATTTAAAAACTGCATTATCTGTTTACTTGTGTTACTTTTGTCTCACATTTAAATTTGTTTGATGATCTGAAACATTTAAGTGTGACTAACATGCAAAAAAGTAAGAAATTAGGAAGGGGGCAAAAACTTTTTCACACAGCTGTATGATTTCTCTTCCATCTTGATGAGAAATAAATTATGACTGCATTTGCAAATGGGTGGAGCTGGAGCAAGTTTGTTTTCTTGTCGGGGCAATTTGGTTAATCAGGGTGCAGCCGGGTCATTACGAAAAAATAAAACACAAACATTTTTACAACTAATTACAGTATATAACTGTGCATGTAAATATCATATCTCCCTCGTCATACCAGTATATCACCCAGCCCTACATTAAATCATTATATCTCATATGGTTGTGGTGTGGTCCTTGTTAGTGAAACTCCAGTTCCAAGCTGAAAACTCTCAGCCACCATGTTGAATCTTTGTATGACTCATGATCTTTGTGAGCATTAAAATCCAGCACATGGACGCGATAACAAGGTTCTAAAGCTGATTTTCCTCCACAGATGCTCTTTCAGTCTACATCCAATATGAGCATTGATTCCTTCTGATCACATATATTGTTATTTGTATGTTTGTCTAACTGTCTCTTCAGGCTGTGGATGTGTGGTCTCTCAGAGAGAAGCTGTGAAGCTCTGTCCTCAGTCCTCAGCTCCCAGTCCTCCAGTCTGACACAACTGGACCTGAGTAACAACGACCTGCAGGATTCAGGAGTGAAGCAGCTGTCTGGTGGACTGAAGAGTCCAAACTGCAAACTGGAATCTCTCAGGTCAGGATTCATCAGACTGAGTTTTATTAATGAGCAACAGAACACCTGTAGAAGGTGTTTGGATGATGTCAGTTTGGATGATGTCTCTCATTGGACATCTTTCAGCACAGAAACTGAGCTGAACCTGGAACCTGTCCTGCACCCTCAACCTGAAAGAATGTGGAAAGTCTCTCATTCTCTTTTATTTTCACTATTTTACTGAACAGAAATTTGTAGATCCTCAAAAACAAAACAAAGAACAAATAATAAGACATTGGACAAATATTGAGTGAAGGGGGGGGGGGGGGGGGGGGGAGTTCTGGAAAAGATGCAGGCAGTTTGCTCATTTCTTTTCCAAAGTTGCTGTTGACTCAAGTCCATCACCTGCATGGTATCAAAGTTGCAGAGAAATTCATCTTCCATTCTCTGTAATCTGGAGCAATAAACAAACATCTGCAGCGTAACCATGGCAACCACTTGATGACTTTACTGTTTGATAATTTGTTCCTCAAACTTTAACTGAATTTCTTCTATTTTTTATTTTTTAACTTGTCCTGTCCAGCATCATTGCGAGCAGAATGGTGATCTGGTTGCTTTATTGTGTTAAAGGAGTGATGACATAGCAGTTAAAAACTAGTTTATGTTGTTGACATTACTGTATATGTAAATACTCTAAAGAAAAAAATGGCATTTTTTACAGTGGAGTATTGTTTTGAAACGCCAGACCTCACTTCCTCAGTAATACAGTTGGGTCCGGTGATGATATGGAGCTTTACCCGGAGACCACGTTGACTTCATTTTGATTGGCTACACCTTATTTCGCTATGACCTTATTTGGAGAATCTAGGTCAAGCTGCGGTCGGAGTTTGCTAAAGGCTAACTGCTAGCAACATGGGCACTTCAGACAGTGAGCTACGTTTATCAGACAAGACAGCATTTAGAGGGAGCAAGTTAAACGGGTTTTCAGTGGAAGGAGGCCTTTAAGACATAATACAAAGAATAGAAGGTCAACTCGGACAATGCAAAGAAACAATCGTCTAATTAAACATAGATGCAAAGAAACCAAAACAAAGGAGAAATAAAATAAAATTAAATAATAATAAAAATAACAAAAAATAAATAAATACACATTGGGGGAGGGGGGGGGGTGCTGAGATGTGTTTGTCAGTTCCACAGACTCCGATAAGGCATGGATGTTAACTTCTGATATGAGACTGATAGAGACCCCATTTTAGGTCGTACTCCTCAAGTTTATCAAGTAGCCTAAAGCCCAATCCCAATTCTCTTTTTTTTACCCCTACCCCTTACCCCTTCCCCTTGGCCCTTGCACTTAAAACGAAGCTACAAGGGGTAGGGGGTGAAAGTCAACCCCTTCAAATTGGGACACCCCTTCAAGAATCACATACGTCATCAGTGATCCCGCCGGCTTGTGTGTAAGCAGATGTGCGCTGAGCTGTTGGCGCAAATCTGGATAAATCAAGCCGTCTACAGCTGTGGATTAACGTTAACAAGCAAATTCGATTTTTTTTTTCCCCTCCCCTTTCCTCCCCCACTCTATTGTATCACCCCTAAACCCCACTTCAAACAACCCACAACTTTACCCCCGTCAACACTCCCCCATCCCATCCTCCTCCCGCCCCTCCTGTCTAGCCAGTTAGTCCCCGCACATCCGCCCCCAGTGTCCATGCCCCCCCCCTCCAAACCCAAGCCTGCACCCCCACCCAGGCCGCGACACGCACAATCCCCCCAACCCCGCCAGAGCCACCACCCACCCACCCACCCACCCACACACACCCCCCACCCACCCAGCCGCCCCGCATCCGATCCCCCCACAAATCCACCCCCACTCCCCACCCAAACCCCCCCAACCCGACTCACACAAACCCCACCAATGCACCACCACCCCCACACCCAAACACCCATCCCCCATGCACCCCCACCCACCCACCCATCTCCACACACCCCCACAGGCAACCACACACACACACAACCGCATTCACCCCCCCCCCCCCCTCCAGTCACACACCCACCCACACACACCAAGGACGGGGACCACGGGGCCACCAGCCCCCCCCACGCCACAAGTCCACCGCCCCCAGCCGCCGGACCACTCCAGGCCAACCCGCACGAGACCACCCGCGCAGGCCAGCCCCAACCGACACAGTGGCCGGGCGGGACAGGCACCCGGCATGGAAAAGACCCGGCCACTCCGCAACCCCCCACCTCCACACACTAGAGCTGAACGATATGGACAAAACCCCACACCCCGACATCCACGCCAGCCACCTCAACATCGACACGACACGACTACGGGTCCGCCGAAAACCAAGCACCCCGGCGAAAAGCGCAGCTCCGTCCGCGACCCCCAGAGCCCCACACGCAGGACAAGCACAGGGGAAACCCACATCCCCCACATAGCCGCTCCCGCGATACCAACATCCCGAATGCCCACATCCCGACACAGACACGACAACGATACACCCCCCAGCCCCACCACACACACACCCCCACCGGCACACACACCCGCACGCACACAGCAGAGGCGCCCCGGCCCCCGGCGCAGTGACTAGACATCACCAGGTCGTGAGGACCGGCCAGAACCAGAGGAGGCACGTCCCGCCGGCCCGCCCCCCCCCAGCGCCAAGCCGGGTCCCCCGGCCCCGGAGGCAGGGGCCACCCCCCGAGCACCGGGGCCCAGGACCCCCCGCCCCCCCGCCCGGGGACGGCCCCGGCCACCCGGCACCGGCCGACAGCCACCGGCCAGGGCCCCACCAGCGACCCGCCCACCGCCGCAGAGCAGCCCCAACCGCTGACCCCCATGCCCCCCATCGGGCTGGATACAGCCCCGCCCCAGCGGCGAGGCAGCCCAGACCCCCCCAAGTCAACCGCCAGGGATCCATAGCCATCAAGCACTCGCCAGCACCCAACCCCCACATCGCCGAGGCCGCTCTCCTACACCAACGTTAAGTGATGGAGCTAATCACAGGGGACCAGAGGGAGTGGAATTCATCTAACTGGTTCTTAGAGGAGGCAGACATCGTCTCAATACTGATATGGTCTACTAAGAAATTCCTAAACTGGCTAATGCTCAGATTATTTTTGGATTTCCAGTTTACCAAGATAGTTTTCTTTGCAATACATAATACAGTAAGTATCATATGTGCGTAGTTAGTTACCGTGTTGATCTCATCCAAGTCCCCCAGTAAACACAGTGTGGGGCTTGCAGGAAAGTTACACCTGAGCCACGTTGACAGGTCATCACATACCTGAAGCCAAAACCTCTGGACAGGTGGACAAGACCACAAGGCGTGAAGATAATTGTCTGTTATATTCTCATTGCAGTGTAAACAAATATTTGAAGGTGACAGACCCATCTTGAACATCCTCTGTCCTGTGTAATGTACTCTGTGTAAAACTTTGAATTGTATCAACTGCATATTTGAGTTTTTAGTCATTAGGAACGTGTTTAAACATATCTGTGTCCATGTGTTTTGGTTAAGGGTTCTGGACAAGTCAGCCTCCCACTTCGAAGTTGGAAGGGAAATTGAATCATCCAGTTTTAATAATAGTCTATATATTTTCGACAGTAGTTTGGGGATAGAGAGATTCAGGAATTCTGCTACCCTGACCGGAGTCTGCAGGATCAGTTGGTTAGAGGTATATTTTTTGCTTAATATAGATTTAAGTTGATGGTATTCTAAGAATTTAGTACTGCTGATCCCGTATTGTAAGGTGAGTGTATTAAATGACAGGAATTTTCCATTTTCAATGATATGTTGTAATTGTTTTACTCCTTTATCCTTCCAATGCACAAAATTAATCATTTTCTTGTTTTGTAGAATATCCAGGTTATTCCAGATGGGTGTGAGTTCACATGGAATAATAGAATCCTCGGTTAATTTCAGGAATTCCCACCATGCTTTCAGAGTAGAGCAGATGTTGATACTTTTAAAGCATTTATGAGATCTGACTGCTGAACTGATGAACGGCAAATCAGAGACATCCAGATCCTCCCATAATGCTTGTTCTATGTCTAGCCACGGTTCATCTAGATGGGTAGGTTTCAGCCATTTGGAAATAAATTGTAGCTTATTTGCTAGGAAATAATAATTGAAATTGGGTGAGTCTAACCCTCCCCGGTCTTTTACCTGTTGTAAGGTTTTTAAACTGATACGTGATGGCTTGTTTTTCCAAAGGAATTTGGAAATGTGAGAGTCCAGTGACTTAAACCAACTGGAGGAAGGTTTGGTGGGTATCATTGAGAACAAGTAGTTGATTTTCGGTAGAACCATCATTTTGATGGTAGCCACTCTCCCCATGAGTGATATGGGTAAGTGCTTCCATCGTGTGAGATCTTCTTCTATTGACTTTAGTAGCTGGACATAATTTAACTTTATTAACTCTGAGAGTTGTGGAGAAATATTTATTCCTAAATATCTGATATTACCAGACTGTATTGTGGTGTTAGGAATGTTTTGTAAAGTACAATTAACAGATAAAGCTGTAGTCTTGGTCCAGTTAATGGAGTACTCAGATATCATTGAAAATTTATTGATCAATGTGATTGTCTGGGAGAGAGATGTTGATGAGTTCTGGAGGAAAAGCAGTACGTCGTCTGCATAAAGACTTATTTTGTGTTCTAGATTTTTGCCGGGGATCCCTTTAATATCTCTGTCCTGTCTTATAGCGGCTGCTAGTGGATCAATGAAAATGGCAAAAAGTGAAGGGGAGAGCGGGCAGCCCTGCCTGGTGCCTCGCTGTAAACAGAAACTTGGAGAAGTTTGGTCATTGGTCCTCACACATGCATTAGGGTTGTTATAAAGTATTTTTATCCAGTCTATGAAATAAGGGCCAAAACCAAATTTATTTATTGTTGCAAACAGGAATTTCCAGTTAACACGATCGAAGGCTTTTTCTGCATCTAACGAGATGACAGTGGATTCCAGATTATGAATGGTAGCATAGTCTATTAGATTAATCAGCCTGCGTGTGTTAGTAGAAGAATGTCGACCTTTAATAAAACCAGTTTGATCAGGATGTATTATCAGAGGAGTTATTTTTTCTATCCTTTTAGCGAGTGCTTTGCTGATTATCTTAAGATCTACATTTATTAATGAGATTGGCCGATAACTAGCTGGAAGTGTCGGGTCTTTACCTGGTTTTAATAATACGGTGATATTTGCTGAATTCATATTTGGTGGTATTTTCTGTTTCTCTTTTATTTCTAGTATCATTTTATAAAAAGTGGGAGCCAGAATTGTCCAGAACTCTTTGTAAAATTCGACTGGATATCCATCTGGGCCTGGGGCTTTATTATTGGGCATATGTTGCAGAGCGTCATGTAATTCACTTATTGAGAGGGGTGAATCTAAAACCGTAATATTTTCCTGTTGTAGTTTTGGAAGAATGATACTATTAAGAAATTGATTAATATCATCATCTGTGGGGTTTATTTGTGATTTATATAGTGTTCTGTAGAAGTTTCTAAAAATGTTATTTATCTGGTCAGGATCATGGCTGATACTTCCTTCTGAGTCTTTAACGGAGGAGATTGTTGCTTTTTCCTTGTTTATTTTTAACTGATTAGCTAGAAGCTTGCCAGACTTGTTACCATGGTCGAAGTTTTCTAAACGAAGTCTTTGAACTAAGAATTGTGTTTTTTGGTCTATTATTTTGTTTAACTCGAGCTTGAATTTCCTTATATCATTCAGCATGTGTTCCTCCGGGGAGACCTGGTAGGCGTCTTCTAGTGATTTAATTCTAACTTCTAATTCTGAGATTCTTGCAGCTTCCTTTTTTTTTATGGGAAGAGAAGGAAATTATTTTCCCTCGCATTACTGCTTTACCTGCTTCCCAAAGGACACATGCTGGAGTTTCTGGTACATCGTTGTTCTCTAGATAAATGGACCATTCTCTTTTAAAATAGCTGATAAACTCAGGATCTTTCAGTAATGATGTATTAAATCTCCAACTCCTAGTTGCTGGTTTAATAGTTTTATTTCTCAGAGTTAATGATACTGGTGCGTGATCACTGATGGTTATTGGGTGGATTTCTATTTCTGAGATTTCACTCATCAGTGAGCTGCTGGTTAAGAAGTAATCTAATCTAGAGTAGGAATGGTGAACTGAGGAGAAGAAGGTATATTGTCTCGTGGTGGGGTGATGAGATCGCCATGCATCACAAAGGCCGAAATCCTTCATGTACTGCTTAACAATATCTGATGAATGC
>JALJCO010008345.1:0-12661 GCA_023101725.1 Atherinomorus stipes | reverse complement strand
AGTTATACCAAGTAACTTTTGACCACCAAACCTGTAACTTCCCACAGGCGCCACAACTGTCTCAAAATTAAACGGTCTCAGTCTGTGTTTTGGAAAAGTGTTGCAGACACTTTGAAAAGCTGAGTTTTAAGTCATCAAGCCATTAATCAAAGCGCTTCAGGTTACATGATCCAATGAGAGGCTCCTGAGAAGTTACAATGCCTAGTTTTTGAGAATGACATCCCCTTGGAGCAACAGCATGCGTCAAGTGCTCTATATTGACCGCAGATATCAGCTGTAGTTATTTATATTAATAATAATGTTAGAATATAATGTATCATAATATTTGGCCAACATTGGGTTCAAAAGTTGCACAGTATCACTTTAGCCTGACCACGGTACAGTTCTTTCTGGAAAACTCTCCCAGTTAACTTGTTTGTCTTTTTTTTTTTTTTTATGAGTCTACATCTTCTACATACAGTCAACTAAGAACAGGTAAAGGTTTAGTATGACAGACATCTTTAAAGGTGCCATGACATCAAATTTCACTTTTCTGGGGTTTTGGGTATAATATGATCTATTGTGCACTGATGAGGCCATGTGAATGTCCAGAGTGAGAATCAAAGTTCCTGTTTATGGTCTGTCAGCTTTGTCTCTCTGCTCAGAAACAGTTGAATCAGACAGCAGGCTATCATTCTACGTAGTTCTATCATTCTACGTAGTTCTATCATTCTACGTAGTTCCATCATTCTACGTAGTTCTATCATTCTACGTAGTTCTATCATTCTACATAGTTCTATCATTCTACGTAATTCTATCATTCTACGTAGTTCCATCATTCTACGTAGTTCCATCATTCTACGTAGTTCCATCATTCTACGTAGTTCTATCATTCTACGTAGTTCTCATCATTCTACGTAGTTCCATCATTCTACGTAGTTCCATCATTCTACGTAGTTCCATCATTCTACGTAGTTCCATCATTCTACGTAGTTCCATCATTCTATGTAGTTCTATCATTCTACGTAGTTCTATCATTCTACGTAGTTCCATCATTCTACGTAGTTCCATCATTCTACGTAGTTCTATCATTCTACATAGTTCCATCATTCTACGTAGTTCTATCATTCTACGTAGTTCTATCATTCTACGTAGTTCCATCATTCTACGCAGTTCCGTCATTCTACGTAGTTCCATCATTCTACGTAGTTCTATCATTCTACGTAGTTCTATCATTCTACGTAGTTCTATCATTCTATGTAGTTCTATCATTCTACGTAGTTCCATCATTCTACATAATTTAATTGCTCCAATAAGAGCACACTATCAAGTGAACAGCGCCCCCCCCCCCCCCCCCCCCCCCCCCCTGTCGGATTCAGCTTCGTGTATGGAGCTAGTAGTAACTTCTGTGCAGTCAGGTCTGGGTTTTCAAACAAATGGATTTAAAAGAAAACTTCTGCAGCAACATTGAGGGAGGGGGCCACAACCTTGTCATTACCTGTAAGTTTATTTATTTTCTAAATGCTGTCTTGTCTGATAAACGTAGCTCACCATCTGAAGTGCCCATGTTGCTAGCAGTTAGCCTTTAGCAAACTCCGACCGCAGCTTGACCTAGATTCTCCAAATAAGGTCATAGCCAAATAAGGTGTAGCCAATCAAAATGAAGTCAACGTGGTCTCCGGGTAAAGCTCCATATCATCACCGGACCCAACTGTATTACTGAGGAAGTGATGTCTGGCGTTTCCAAACAATACTCCGCTGTAAAAAATGCCGTTTTTTTCTTTGGAGTATTTACATATAAAGTAATGCCAACAACATAAACTAGTTTTTACTGCTATGTCATCACTCCTTTAACCATAGATTTGAGAGGTAATGGAATTGCTTTAAAGGAATAGTACACCCACAAAATGATGGTCCTTCATCTTCTGCTCATCCTCATGCTGAGCCAGACTCTGGAGCACTTTTTAATATCTCAAATGCGGCCGGAGATCGGACAGGTTTTAGTTTTCCCCCAACTTTCATATAATGGAGTTCAGCGGCAACTGAACCAAAAAGGTCCATAAAAGTCCACATAAACTTGTCAATATTCCTCCATACTGCTCGTCCAATGTAATCCAAGTGTCCTGAGTGGGTAGCGTCCAGAATTTACTGGAAACCATCATTTAGTAGATTTTTAGAGACTAAACATGGTAATTCCCAGATGCAAGTTCATGCAAGTTCCTGATACTACAGAGGCGAGGATGAGGACGAAGTTAGCGTTCAGAAGTTAGCCTGAAAGCTGCAGTCACACGGATGATATAGCCTACAACAAAAAGAGAAGCAAAGCATTCATTCATTCACTCGCTCGCTTGCTCGCTCATTAATACATTCACTTACTTGCTCATTCACTCGCTCGTTCATTCATTCATTCGTTCACTCCTCCACTCGCTCGTTCATTCATTCATTCGTTCATTCATTCATCATTCACTCTCGCTCATTCACTCGCTCATTCATTCATTCATTCGTTCACTCCCTCGCTCGCTCATTTATTTACTCACTTGCTCGCTCACTCATTCATTCACCCGCTCGCTCATTAATTCATTCACTCGCTCGCTCACTTATTCATTCATTCACTCACTCGCTTGTTCATTCATTCACTCATCCACTCACTCACTCGCTCGCTTTTTCATTCACTCACTCGCTCGCTCACTTATTCACTCACCCGCTCACTCATTAATTCATTCACTTACTCGCTCATTTACTCGCTCGTTCATTCATTCATTCGTTCACTCGCTCACTTATTCATTCATTCACTCACTCGCTCGCCCATTCATTTACTCACTCGCTCGCTCACTCATTCATTCACTCGCTCACTTATTCATTCATTCACTGACTCGCTTGTTCATTCATTCACTCACTCACTCACTCGCTCGCTTATTCATTCACTCACTCGCTCGCTTATTCATTCACCCGCTCGCACATTCATTCATTCACTTACTCACTCCCTCGCTCATTCATTCACTCATACACTCGCTCGCTCACTCATTCATTTACTCGCTCGCTCATTCATTCATTCACTCACTCACTCACTCACTCACTCATTCACTCGCTCATTCATTCACTCGCTCACTCCCTCGCTCATTCATTCATTCACTCGCTCACTCATTCATTTACTCACTTGCTCGCTCAGTCATTCATTCACTCGCTCACTTATTCATTCATTCACTTACTCGCTTGTTCATTCATTCATTCACTCACTCACTCACTCGCTCGCTTATTCATTCACTCACTCGCTTGCTCACTCATTCATTCACCCGCTCGCTCATTAATTCATTCACTTGCTCGTTCATTCATTCATTCGTTCGCTCACTCGCTCGCTCATTCATTTACTCACTCGCTCGCTCACTCATTCATTCACTCGCTCACTTATTCATTCATTCACTCACTCGCTTGTTCATTCATTCACTCATCCACTCACTCACTCACCCGCTCGCTTTTTCATTCACACACTCGCTCGCTCACTTTTTCATTCACTCGCTCACTTATTCATTCATTCACTTACTCGCTTGTTCATTCATTCACTTACTCACTCCCTCGCTCATTCATTCACTCGCTCACTCCCCCTCTCATTCATTCATTCACTCGCTCACTCATTCATTTACTCACTTGCTCGCTCAGTCATTCATTCACTCGCTCACTTATTCATTCATTCACTTACTCGCTTGTTCATTCATTCATTCACTCACTCACTCACTCGCTCGCTTATTCATTCACTCACTCGCTTGCTCACTCATTCATTCACCCGCTCGCTCATTAATTCATTCACTTGCTCGTTCATTCATTCATTCACTCATTCACTCGCTCGCTCATCATTCATTTACTCACTCGCTCGCTCACTCATTCATTCACTCGCTCACTTATTCATTCATTCACTCACTCGCTTGTTCATTCATTCACTCATCCACTCACTCACTCACACGCTCACTTTTTCATTCACCCGCTCACTTATTCATTCATTCACTTACTCGCTTGTTCAATCATTCACTTACTCACTCCCTCGCTCATTCATTCACTCATTCACTCGCTCGCTCACTCATTCATTTACTCGCTCGTTCATTCATTCATTCACTCACTCACTCATTCACTCGCTCATTCATTCACTCGCTCACTCCCTCGCTCATTCATTCATTCACTCGCTTGCTCGCTCATTCATTTATTCACTGGCTCACTCATTCATTCACTCAGTCCCTCATTCATTCATTCATTCATTCACTCACTCACTCACTTATTCATTCACTAACTTGCTTGCTCAATCATTCATTCACTCGCTCGCTCATTCATTCACTCACTCGTTCGTTCATTCATTCATTCATTCACTCACTCACTTGCTCGCTGATGCATTTATTCACTCACTCCCTCCTTCATTCATTCACTCGCTCATTCATTCATTCACTCGTTCACTCATTCATTCACTCGCTCGCTCATTCATTTACTCCACTCGCTTCACTCATTTATTCAGTCTTCTTTTTCACTCACTCGCTCATTCATTCATTCATTCACTCACTCACTGACTCCCTCGCTCATTCATTCATTCACTCACTTGCTCACTAATTTATTCATTCACTAACTCGCTCGCTCATTCATGCACTCACTCCCTCGCTGAATCATTCATTCACACACTCGCTCACTTATTCATTCGTTCACTCACTCGCTCGCTCATTCATTCATTCACTCACTCACTCGCTCGCTCATTCATTTATTTACTTACTCGCTCATTCATTCATTCATTCACTCACTCGCTCACTCATTCACTCGCTCGCTCATTCATTCACTCACTCACTCACTCATTCATTTACTCACTCCCTCGTTTGCTCGTTTATTCATTCACTCACTCGCTCACTCATTCATTCACTCACTCGATGGTTTGCTTGTTCATTCATTCATTCAGAAAACATGTTTAGTAGTAAGCCTGATACAACATAGATAATGCTCAGTCATTCATTCACTCGCTCGCTCATTCGTTCACTCGCTCGCTCGTTCATTCATTCATTCACTCACTCACTCACTCACTCACTCGCTCGCTCCCTTGCTCGCTGATTCATTCATTCACTCACTCCCTCCGTCATTCATTCATTCACTAGCTCATTCATTCACTCACTCCCTCCGTCATTCATTCATTCACTAGCTCATTCATTCATTCACTCGTTCACTCATTCATTCACTCGCTCGCTAATTCATTCACTCGCTCGCTCACTCATTTATTATTTTTACTTGCTCGCTTGCTCATTCATTCATTCACTTACTTGCTCATTCATTCATTAACTTACTTATTCATTCATTCATTCATTCACTTACTCGCTCATTCATTCTCTTACTCGCTCGCTTGCTCATTCATTCACTTACTCGCTCATTTATTCATTAACTTACTTATTCATTCATTCATTCACTTACTCGCTCATTCATTCTCTTACTCGCTCGCTCATTCATTCACTCGCTCGCTCATTCATTTATTCACTCACTCGCTCGTTCATTCATTCATTAATTCATTGACTCACTCACTCACTCGCTCGCTCCCTCATTCATAAACTCGCTCAGTGACTCGCTCATTCATTCATTCACTCGCTCGCCCATTTATTTACTCACTCCCTCGTTTGCTCGTTTATTCATTCATTCATTCACTCACTCGCTTGCTCATTCATTCACTTACTTGCTCATTCATTCATTCATTCACTTGCTCACTAATTTATTCATTCACTAACTCGCTCGCTCATTCATGCACTCACTCCCTCGCTGAATCATTCATTCACACACTCGCTCACTTATTCATTCGTTCACTCACTCGCTCGCTCATTCATTCATTCACTCACTCGCTCGCTCATTCATACATTTACTTACTCGCTCATTCATTCATTCATTCACTCACTCGCTCACTCATTCATTCACTCGCTCATTCATTCATTCACTCACTCACTCGCTCATTCATTTACTCACTCCCTCGTTTGCTCGTTTATTCATTCACTGACTCGCTCGCTCATTCATTCACTCACTCGATGGTTTGCTTGTTCATTCATTCATTCAGAAAACATGTTTAGTAGTAAGCCTGATACAACATAGATAATGCTCAGTCATTCATTCACTCGCTCGCTCATTCGTTCACTCGCTCGCTCGTTCATTCATTCACTCACTCACTCACTCACTCACTCACTCACTCGCTCGCTCCCTTGCTCGCTGATTCATTCATTCACTCACTCCCTCCGTCATTCATTCATTCACTAGCTCATTCATTCATTCACTCGTTCACTCATTCATTCACTCGCTCCTAATTCATTCACTCGCTCGCTCACTCATTATTATTTTTACTCGCTCGCTTGCTCATTCATTCATTCACTTACTTGCTCATTCATTCATTAACTTACTTATTCATTCATTCATTCATTCACTTACTCGCTCATTCATTCTCTTACTCGCTCGCTTGCTCATTCATTCACTTACTCGCTCATTCATTCATAACTTACTTATTCATTCATTCATTCACTTACTCGCTCATTCATTCTCTTACTCGCTCGCTCATTCATTCACTCGCTCGCTCATTCATTTATTCACTCACTCGCTCGTTCATTCATTCATTAATTCATTGACTCACTCACTCGCTCGCTCCCTCATTCATAAACTCGCTCAGTGACTCGCTCATTCATTCATTCACTCGCTCGCCCATTTATTTACTCACTCCCTCGTTTGCTCGTTTATTCATTCATTCATTCACTCACTCGCTTGCTCATTCATTCACTTACTTGCTCATTCATTCATTCATTCACTTCACTCATTCATTCACTCGCTCGCTCATTTATTCATTCACTCACTTGGTTGTTTGCTTGTTCATTTATTCATTCAGAAAACATGTTTAGTAGTTAGCCTGATACAACATAGATAATAGATACAACAAATATAAAAGCAAAGCATTCATTCAATCATTCGCTCACTCGCTCACTCATTCATTTATTCATTCATTCATTTATTTATTCATCTATCTATCCAACTGTCCGCCCATCAGTCTGTTCATTAATTCATTATTAATTAATTCTGAAGCGGTACAGAAAATTACTGACAGACTGATTCATTCTGTCATGATAATGACAGTATGGTTGGATGGATTCATTCATTTATTTATTTGTTTGTTCATTAATTAATCCATTTATTAATTATTGAATGACTGCATTAATTCATTCATTCAGTTGATTTTCTTTTATTTATACTGAATTCAAATTATGTTTAAATATCAAAATATTTTGTCAAAATCTCGTTCTGTCTGAATTCACGTTTCTTTACGGCATAATGACGTCACCGTCACGTGACCGTGCATAGGCACTGCGAAGCGCGCATGCTCGGTAGAGGCGGAACTGCTGTGAGGCTGATGCGGGTCGGCGGGGCTGCAGCTCGGCTTTGGTTCGTGTCGGACGCCGTTATGGACTCCCAGCCTTAAATCCGGACTCCGGGGAAGTTCCGAGTTCGCTTACAAAGGTACAGAAACGTCCTACAACACCGGAGAATGGTAAGTTTGACGCCTCAGTCGGTTGAAATGAGCCAGGAGCTCATTTATGCTAATGCTAGCAAGGTGTAAGGTTCCCGGAAGTGTGCACCTGCGCTGCGTTCACCTGGCTGCCGTCCGCGAGCAGGCCGAACAGCAGCGCGAGGCGTCTCCTCCGAGGCTCTGACAGCAAGGTGACTACCAGAAGTTCCTGAATGAGGTTTACCGGTAACTTTGGCTCCCTCTGGACGGATGACAGAGTTTCTGCTCTGTTATTAAATGTCAACGAGCTGCAGCTCTGTATCAACGGCAGTTCATGATTAGCAGAATGTTTTATTCACGGGGACAAAGGACAGACAAGCCAACAACTTTTACTCACTTTAAAAAGGATTTGTTCAAGTTTTTCTTCAAAACTTCAAAAAATCCCAAAGCCCAACATTTATTTCTCCTTCTGAATGTTATTTCCCATAACTGACATACTCACTACCGATATACGATATGCCGATATTTTAAAACTTATGTGGCTGATAACGATATTGATACCGATATTAAAGCTGAAAGAAATAAGCAGTGACTGTCCTCTGACAGTCCTCTGATGCGTCAGCTGACCGTGAGCCCGTCATGTGTGCAGATGCGGTTCATGCTGCTGTTCAGCCGGCAGGGGAAGCTGCGCCTGCAGAAATGGTACACCGCCACAGCCGAGCGGGACAAGAAGAAGATGGTGCGCGAGCTGATGCAGATCGTCCTCGCCCGCAAACCAAAGATGTGCAGTTTCCTGGAGTGGAGAGACCTTAAGATCGTCTACAAGAGGTGAGACTGCACAGGTGTTCAGAAGCACACCTGACACGTCATCCTGCCGGCTGCAGCATTGATAACTGCTGCTTTTATGTTTAAACTGAAGCAACTCAGTGTAGTAACACGTCTGTAAAAAGTAGTTCCAGGGTGACGTTTACCATCGTGTAGTAACACGTCTGTAAAAAGTAGTTCCAGGTTGATGTTTACCATCGTGTAGTAACACGTCTGTAAAAAGTAGTTCCAGGGTGACGTTTACCATCGTGTAGTAACACGTCTGTAAAAAGTAGTTCCAGGGTGACGTTTACCATCGTGTAGTAACACGTCTGTAAAAAGTAGTTCCAGGGTGATGTTTACCATCGTGTAGTAACACGTCTGTAAAAAGTAGTTCCAGGGTGATGTTTACCATCATGTAGTAACACGTCTGTAAAAAGTAGTTCCAGGGTGACGTTTACCATCGTGTAGTAACACGTCTGTAAAAAGTAGTTCCAGGGTGACGTTTACCATCGTGTAGTAACACGTCTGTAACAAGTAGTTCCAGGGTGATGTTTACTATCGTGTAGTAACACGTCTGTAAAAAGTAGTTCCAGGGTGATGTTTACTATCGTGTAGTAACACGTCTGTAAAAAGTAGTTCCAGGGTGAAGTTTACCATCGTGTAGTAACACGTCTGTAAAAAGTAGTTCCAGGGTGACGTTTACCATCGTGTAGTAACACATCTGTAAAAAGTAGTTCCAGGGTGAAGTTTACCATCGTGTAGTAACACGTCTGTAACAAGTAGTTCCAGGGTGATGTTTACTATCGTGTAGTAACACGTCTGTAAAAAGTAGTTCCAGGGTGAAGTTTACCATCGTGTAGTAACACGTCTGTAAAAAGTAGTTCCAGGGTGACGTTTACCATCGTGTAGTAACACATCTGTAAAAAGTAGTTCCAGGGTGACATTTACCATCATGTAGTAACACATCTGTAAAAAGTAGTTCCAGGGTGATGTTTACCATCGTGTAGTAACACGTCTGTAAAAAGTAGTTCCAGGGTGACGTTTACCATCGTGTAGTAACACGCCTGTAAAAGTAGTTCCAGGGTAACGTTTACCATCGTGTAGTAACACGTCTGTAAAAAGTAGTTCCAGGGTGATGTTTACCACCGTGTAGTTACACGCCTGTAAAAGTAGTTCCAGGGTAACGTTTACCATCGTGTAGTAACACGTCTGTAAAAAGTAGTTCCAGGGTGACGTTTACCATCGTGTGGTAACACGTCTGTAAAAAGTAGTTCCAGGGTGATGTTTACCATCATGTCTTAACACGTCTGTAAAAAGTAGTTCCAGGGTGACGTTTACCATCGTGTAGTAACACGTCTGTAAAAAGTAGTTCCAGGGTGACGTTTACCATTGTGTAGTAACACGTCTGTAAAAAGTAGTTCCAGGGTGACGTTTACCATCGTGTAGTAACACGTCTGTAAAAAGTAGTTCCAGGGTGATGTTTACCATCGTGTAGTAACACGTCTGTAAAAGTAGTTCCAGGGTGACGTTTACCATCGTGTAGTAACACGCCTGTAAGAAGTAGTTCCAGGGTGACGTTTACCATCGTGTAGTAACACGTCTGTAAAAAGTAGTTCCAGGGTGACGTTTACCATCGTGTAGTAACACGTCTGTAAGAAGTAGTTCCAGGGTGACGTTTACCATCGTGTGGTAACACGTCTGTAAAAAGTAGTTCCAGGGTGATGTTTACCATCGTGTTGTAACACATCTGTAAAAAGTAGTTCCAGGGTGACGTTTACCATCGTGTGGTAACACGTCTGTAAAAAGTAGTTCCAGGGTGATGTTTACCATCGTGTAGTAACACGCCTGTAAAAAGTAGTTCCAGGGTGAAGTTTACCACCGTGTAGTAACACGCCTGTAAAAGTAGTTCCAGGGTGAAGTTTACCACCGTGTAGTAACACGCCTGTAAAAAGTAGTTCCAGGGTGAAGTTTACCACCGTGTAGTAACACGTCTGTAAAAAGTAGTTCCAGGGTGAAGTTTACCACCGTGTAGTAACACGCCTGTAAAAGTAGTTACAGGGTGACGTTTACCATCGTGTAGTAACACGTCTGTAAAAAGTAGTTCCAGGGTGACGTTTACCATCGTGTAGTAACACGTCTGTAAAAAGTAGTTCCAGGGTGACGTTAACCATCGTGTAGTAACACGTCTGTAAAAAGTAGTTCCAGGGTGACGTTTACCATCGTGTAGTAACACGTCTGTAAAAAGTAGTTCCAGGGTGACATTTACCATCGTGTAGTAACACGTCTGTAAAAAGTAGTTCCAGAGTGACGTTTACCATCACGTGGTAGCATTTCTGTAAAAAGTAGTTCCAGGGTGATTTTTCATCTTTGGCAGTGAGGAAGTTTTACAGTATTTGTGGTTTTACTGTGTATTACCTGCTGTGGTGGTTCTAGTATACCACTGATATATGGTACGGTCCCTATGCCCATATTAGGGGTCCAAGCCCGCGGAGCAGCGCAGGGCCCGTGTTGCTCTAGCAACGCGGTTCCCAGCACTCCAGCGTGCTGGAACCCTATTGAGTTTGCTTCATTTTTTATTTTTCACTATTAAGGATGGGCGATATTTTATCGTGTGCGATATATCGTCACAGAAATTCCCCACAATAACTATTTGAATTTATTGTTTTTATCGTGAGATGACAGTTTATCAGGTTGTTTGCAGTTGCACTACTTTGTTTTTATAAGCCCAGTTAGTTTTGCTGTTTGCATCGTTTGAATAAATGTAGAATTTGGTCTCATATTTCAGACTTGTTTGCTTGGTGTCACTACAGTTTTGCAATACAGGTGTACTACTTGAACTTAATGATATAGTTTAGTGGCTTCTAGTATTTTGTAGGGCTTTCAAGACAGAATTTCGTGACAGATTCATAATACAAAATATTTTGCTGATAGCTTTTATCATCACTTATTGTTACGGTGATAAATAAGAGAAATTATCGTGATACATTTTTTAGTCCATATCGCCCATCCCTATTCACTATTATTATTATTCTTCCGCCTCAAAAACTATACGGGGAGGCTAAACTATAAGTCATATAAAAGGCATATACATGGGCTTGGAAAAAAGTGGTTTATGTAGAGAAATAAGGAAAATGACACGTCAGACACTAGGTGGCGCTATACCAGTGGGTAGTACATTTTGGCCTCTTGTTCAATAACGGCTTGGAGTAAATCTAAGTGCCTTATATCCCCAGATTCATTGGACCCTCCTGAATTTTATGACATGGGCCACGCCCATTTCCGGTCAGGTAGGAGGTGAAAACATGGCTTTGTTGCATAGGGGAGCCATTTCATTACCTGCTTCATTACTCGTCAATCTTCCTTTATTCTACTTTGGAAATACGGAGAAGTCCCGCTGTGTGTGGCTGCCATAAACATAACTACCACACGGATAAGAGAAGATGTTTGTTCCAGTTCCCAAAACAACAGAAAAAGTCCTGAACAACATGCTAAGTGGCTAGCTGCTATCAAGCCCATAAATGCTGACAGTTCACGCTGGAAACCATGGAAACATCTAACAATATGTTCGGATCACTTTGTGACTGATAAAAAAACATATATTGTGGTCTCACTATTTAAACCCTGTAGTTGTTTTTGTACAGATGATAGAAAACACCATTAAATCACAGCGCCGCCCGCTGTTCCGTCTCCTCAGGACTGTTAAAGATCACCTTCATCCAGATTACTGCCATCAATGTTCCCACATAAGAATAAAAGCAGAAAAAGTGGCAGAAAAGCATTTGCAGCATTATAAACATGCACAGTCATAACCAGTAAAATACAGATGAGCTTCTAGCTGCAGGTAATTTATAGCTTTATCAATGAGAGTAAACTCCTGGGAAGGACATCAAAGAAATACCACCATTTCTTAAAATCCGGGTAAAATTAATATTCTATAAAGAATAAATGGTTTGAACACGGGGCTTACCTGATGAAACCAAATACATCACGAGATCGGGAAACTGATCATGAAATGAATTAAATGAAAATGAAATGAAAAATACTTTATTCATCCCAGAAGGGAAATTCAGTATTGTAAAAGCTCACTTTTTTTTCTTTTCTTTTTTTTTAAATAAACAAAAAAGTCAGTCAGTCTTGTTCTTTAGGGTGATGTTGCTGCAGGAATGAATTTCTGTATCTCTCCGTCCTACAGCGAACTTGACGCAGCCTCCAACTGAACACACTGTTGATTCTTCACCGTGTTGTGGAGAGGAGGAAGAATCCTCCATCATCTTCATCAGCTTGTGCAGCATTCTTTTTTGAACGATCAGCTCCAGCGGCTCCAGAGTTATTCCCAGCACAGAACCAGCTTTCTTGATCAGCTTGTTTAGTTTCTTCAAGTCTCTGATT
>JALJCO010008341.1:0-31531 GCA_023101725.1 Atherinomorus stipes | reverse complement strand
TATGCTGACATATACAACGGCACCGATACAAAAATTCATGCAAAGATTATACACACATACACACATTCCATGCAGCCAATATACACACACACACACACACTAACTTAACCTCAAATCAGCAGTGCAAAACAAAGAGTATACTGACTGAAGATTTTAACTAGACAGACATGTTCATCAAGCTCCTAACAAAGGAGGTCCTCTTAAGTCTGACGAGCAGACATGAGTTTATGTTTGAGTTCATCACTTGCTTAAACATAAATGGTTAAAACAATCACTAAATAAATAAAATTGGCCCTCAAAATGATTAGAAAATGAGCAGCACTCTGTTATGCGATGCTGGGAGGAAGTTGAGTGACAGATTTCAGACAGCGTGAAATGAAAAACCAATAATGAGTCAAACGGAGCTGGTTTCAACCAAAGTAAACTGCTTAATGGGAGAATCTCACACACATATTTATGGATGCTTATTCCATTAAAAGTACAAATGGCATCATTTGCAAACTCTACAATTTTTTTACATCCATGAGCAAGAATTCAACAGATATCAGACAACAATGGGAAAAAAGAATCTATTACGAGAATTTCAGATGAAGTCTGGGAACTTTGGAAAAATACAACCTCCACAACAAATTCTTTACTATATGGCGAGATTATTGTTGGAAGAATCTGATTAGTGTTTCTATTACTCTAAAACAGAAAGCAAAAGTAAGAAGTTCACAGTCCCCTTGCTGGAGGGGCTTCGGGGTGGCCTCTGCAGACCTTGCCAAATCTTCTGGTCTTGCCCAAAGTTGGGGATCTTCTGGGAAGAGGTCAGACAATTAATTTCTGAAATCCTTGACACTGAACTAGATCTTTCCTTTACCTGGTTGTATCTTAGAAGCTTACAGAAGGATTAAATAAAAATGAGGGATATCTCGTGAAGATACTGTATTGTTGGCTTCAAGTAACAGAACGGTCACCAAATGCTGACTCCAACCAGCAGGAAGCTTGTTATGAACATTATCAACTTGATTTACTACCTAGAGACAATGACCTTTACTCTATGACTCCAGAAAGAAAAAGGGCAGGAACTTCAGAAAAAATGGGATTGTTATAAACACAAAGAACTGTAACCACATTGTTCCCAGAACATATTTGTTATGATCTGAACTCTGCAACTTAATGATGTTATTCTGTGATCCTCGTTCTGAAATTTCCATTAATCAGTGATGTTATAAGCTGTACTGTATATGTCAAATCCCTTGCCTGTTTACAAACAAATGAAAATAAGTGTAAAAAAAAACCTTAAATGAACTGAATTGTGCATTCTTTGTTTCTGTGCTGGGAAAGTCCAAGTGAGGGTTCAGTGGATACACTAGCACAATGTCACCATACCACCCGCCCACCAAACAAGATGCTTTTTCAACGTTGTTTTTTGGGCTAAATCTGGTCAGTCCGTCATGGCCATATTTAAGCCTAAAATAGACGTTAAAAATGGAGCTGAGTTTGGACTGTCAGATTTGGTCCAAATTTAGCCCAAAATTAGACGTTGAAAAGTCGTCGAAAAACGTCTTTTCAACATTTAATTGAGAGACGTCTTTTCACCTTTCACTTTTCAACCAAATCAAAACTTTGTTTCAACGTTTTCAACGGATGGACATGATGTCTTTTCAACGTCTTTTCAACCAGATTTTGCTGGGTGGGGAAGGAGAGGGGACGCAGTCCAACAGATTCAGCTGTTGATCAGCGTTTATGTCCTGTGTGTCTAAGGTAAAAAAAGAAAAAAAAATGAAATAAAACTTGTTAAATTACCAGGTGAAAAAACAGACGGGTCTTGGTAAAGTTCCAGTAATGGTAATTTGTTCCCCTCAGAACACATGGATTACATGCAGTTATTCCTGTGATGTCTGTTTCCTGAGTAGGTAATAGCGCTGCGACCTTTTTTCTGATTTAATTCTCATGATTTTTTGGGCGATTCCATTTAAATTGGACTTCTTCTATATTGCTGAATTTTGTTGTAGTTTGCATTTGTAACAATTGTCTACCATTCTTTGCCATTTGCTGTTGTTTTTTTTTTTTTTTCGAGACACAGATACAGTATCATGTCATGTAAGTAGATAGCCGAAGATATTTTGCCCTCTGCTGGAGAAAAGCAGTAACTTTTTCCCCACCCATCTTATAAACATAGACTAAAATTAATTTAAATTGTGGGGGGGGGGGGGGCATCAATTTTTGAACAAAAACATTAATTTAAAATCTTAAAAAAAGAAAAAAAAAACCTGGCAGCAAATCCTCTCTCATGTTGATTCTCCTGATCACCAGACTACCAAAATCACCTTCAGCCAGCCCATCACTGAGTGTTTTCCAAAACAGCCAACAGTCAATGGAGCCTCGCTCATGCTCTCTCTGTTCAGCAGACTGATTGTGTGAATTGTAATGGCTACTGTTAATTTCTGATGTTCAACATTATTCTTCTCCTTGAAGTGTAATACATAATCATTAAAATATGAAAAAGAAGATGCTAATCAGCTAAATCAATCATATTAACAACATGTTGCTAAAATATAACATTGATACCATCATTATAATGAAATTCCTTGAAACTAATGAGTTGTTTACATACTGTAGGCGGTTGTTCTCTCACTCTAACACTAAGAACACTCTTTATGAGATCATTTTGAGGGGTAGACTGCAATATTTTAAGATTTGATTTGCCTGAAGACACATTATTTGACATTTAAGACACAACATGACATGCAGTAGACATAATAAGACAAGATGTGACACCTTGCACAGAGACGATAAAGACGGCTCCTGCGGTTTATGATTATAATGAGCTAAGATCATGCAGATATTGGACTCAGGCTTTTTTTGACACAAGACTCCATGAAAGTTCCAAACTCTGGCAAAGAATGTGTTGTTTTGCCATACGATTTAATTAAATTATTCTTTAGCCTGACAATTGTTAATTTTGGCTTCTTTTAAGAAAATGCATAAATCATAAGTAGGGACATGCTGTAGGGACATTCCTTTTCTTTTCTCCTTTCTTGTTTAATTTCATTCTAGTAAAAAGTTTATTTACATGGAGGAGAAATCACACGGAGAGCCACTAAAATACTATTATAAAGTTTTAATCACTCATTTAGTTCACATTTAGAATCTCATTTAGTTACTATACCCAGCGGTCCTCGAGGATCACCTCTGAACACCTCTGCTTGAATCAGCTCTATTCTCAGCCTTTTTTTTAAAAAAAGCACTCCTGAACTTTGGCAGATTTTCTCAGTTGGACGCTGTCACACCCGCCAATGTAATAACGCCTGCAAATGCAACAAAATATACAGCTTTTAATATAAGAATCCTGCAAACGTGCATATTCCACGAATGTAACAGCTGCTGCCTGCTACAAATCCAACAGGGTGATTTCCCGCAAATGCACTGTAATAACTGTTACGTTTGAAGAGATCTATTATGTTTGTGGGGAAGTAACTTCCCAGCAAATATGATGATGCAATGAAAATATGCACTTATCAGTCTAAATAGGCAAGAATCTAAAAGGTTTATACAGAAATAACAATGCAACACACGTATCACTTTTTGAAAGTGCTTGTGAATCCTTTATTTTCTTTTTTTTTTTTTATAAATAGGGCATTGTCCTTACAGGTATAGCATAAACACACAGATGTTTATGCTTAAATGGCTAGTGGTTTCCTCTCTGCATGCTCCCCGAGGCCTCAGTCTGTACGTAGCAAAGTAGCACAACAGCGGTTTTTAAGCCAGCTAACAGCATTCCTTAGCTTTAGCCCGCTTATCTGCATTAGCTCCCATTAGTTCAGTGTTAGCTCGGTTAGCTCTTAGCTCAGAGTTTTTTGGCTGTCAATTACTCACCCCCTTGCTCACAGCCCCCCTCTCGTTGCTTATTTTTGTATTTTCCAGGAATGATGACACACACAACGCGGCTAAGATGGTGACGGTGGCAACTGCCCAGCTTTCTTCATTTCAGCTCTTCTAAAACAAACGGGTCACATGAATGGAAGGTTTGTCCAGAATATTAAACAGTCTATCACTGCGTTTACATGCAGCCAGTAACTCTTTCTTAACCCTTTCATAACTGGAATATTAGCAATAACCCGGTTCCGCACGGCCATGTAAACACTAGCAAAAAACGTTTTTAAAAACCTGAATATTACCCCTGAGTTACTCTTTTTCTAACCGGAATATTTGGTCATGTAAACGCGTATCAGAATATCTCCATTAAAAGGAATATTTGTGGTCTGTGCATGTTCTATTTGCAAGGATTCTTGGTCTTTTGAGTAAACTATAGTGAGTATTTATAGCAGCGATCAGACAGTACTTGCTAGTTTATATATCACCATGGCAACATACATCCCGAGAGGAGCTGATGTGCAAACAGTTACTTTGCGGGGGCTCCATCACTCATCTGGCAAAGTTTGATAAAGACGTGACAGGAAAGCATCAGCTGACTCTAGCAGGAGTCAGTTAACTTCATCATTACAACCGTTCCCTCCAGTCCTGACTGCACACCTTCATCTTGGAGTGTCCGGGGACTCTGGTGGGAAACGGGAGGCGCGAATGTGCACAGTTTCAGCTCCGAGCTCCATTTCCACCACACGTTCTCTCCTTCTATGACCCATCAAGTATTGCTGGTGGGTCGGTGGCACGGTGCAGCACAGCAGCACCAGCAAAGGACTGCCGTCAAGCCAACCGCCTCTCCCCGGATCCCGCGGCCAAGCCAACCGGCGTTATTTTGGCTGGAATTCTGAAACTTGGCAGGCTTGACCATATTGGCTCCGGATGCTTCATTATCCCCCATCATCATGATATTTTCTGTGCGTCGCAGTTTGGGTCAGAATATTCGAGTTGATTGCAGTGATCATGTATACAGGAGTAACGCTGTCTGCTCACGCATGTAAATGGGTTATTCCTAATCTTTCAGAAACCGGAATATTGACCTTAACCCGAATTTTGATAGCATGTAAACGTAGGCGATGTTTATACATTCTCTTCCTCCCTCTCTTCTTCTTATATCCTTTTGCATTTTTTTTTTTTTTTTGCTAAATCAGCCATGAGGTGCATACAAACTGGCCAAAGTGCTGATATCTAGTTGCCAAATGCTGCTGTAAAGTGACAGAGCATCCCAGGAAAAACGCTGTGAAGTGCGGTTTCTCAACCTCAGTATGCTGCTGGGCAACAATGGCTCCATTAATGCACATTAGAAATGTCACTAAGACCATCAAAATTTGATTAAAAAAAAGAAACATCATTTTTGAGATCAGAAAGTTACATTGTGGAATTCTAATGTCAGTAAAGTTTGGGATGAAAAATAAAAGCATAACATCTTGTCTATGAATGTTTCCAAATTCAACAGGAGTTGATAGACTCAAATACACATCTCTCCCCATAAGCAAAATGATACTTTGCCTGTTTTAAACCCGAAACATGCTGTGTAATTTGAGCCACTCCTAGTGTAAAAGTGTCTCTGACCTGATAAATGAGTCCCCAGAGCTTTAATATTTGGAGTTTACAAAATCATATACATTATCAGATTTCTTGTGCTTCAATGCAAATGAAAATGAAGTGAAAACGTTTTGAAATGTGACTAAATTGACGTGGAATAGTCCTATAAGCTTGTGCAGATTTGCAGACGGCATGTTGAACGTGTGCTGGGAAGGAAAAAGATGGAAAATTTTCTCAAAAAACATGAGCGAATTCTGAGAAAATAATGCAGAAAACTTTTCTTACTCTTACTGAAATCCATCTCCAGACTTTTGTGACAAACAGGTGGGGAAAGCTGTAGAGAGAAGGAAAATGAAAGAAAGGAGGAGGAGTGGGTCAAGAGCTCAATCTTTACCCCTCAGATGAAAAGCAAACGGCAATCAGTGCGGCACAAACACGCGTGTCATCCCTGGAATTGGCTGGCGGTTGGTGGCTCATCAGGTCTCTCTTTCACTTTTTCTGTGAAAATGGGAGAGAGGTGGAGGGAGATATGAGGAAGAGAGGGACAGACATTTATATTTCATTGGACTAGTTGCTGTGATGCCCTTTAATCTGATGTTGCATTTCTCCAGGGAAGGAGAGAGCTGGCACGGCAAAAGTAAGAGTAAAAACAATAAATGAAGGAGGTAGAGGAGAGGGGAAGAAAGAATGAAAAAGAAGAATGAAATATGTCTGAAAAAAAGCAAGAGAGTGGAGAAGTGGAAGGGAGCGTGACAGGTTAATCTAGAACAAATATCCATAGTGACAGAACAAGAGAGCTGGATGTGGTGAGTTGTTACTGGGAGTGGATAAGAGGGGATTTACACAGCGAGCGAAGAAGTGAGGGAGTGAAATTGAAAAACAGAGAGGGACAGCCACAGAAGGACAGGCAGTAAAAATGAGGACGGGGTGATAGAAAAGAGAGATGTGGCAAGACGATCGAGGGAAAACTGTACAGTATGAAATACAAAGAAGAAATAGACGGGGACAAGTCCACAGAGACACAAATGGAGAATATGGAAGAAAGCAGAGGGACGCAAGAAGGTTAAAGCTTATATGGAGTTTGTCAGACAATAATAGATAAAGTCAGACACAGAGCAGGTGAAGACATACTTTGTTGGTGAAGAGTCCTCATCCTCTGGTGTCAAATAAAGGTTAAGAAGACTGAGCTGAAGGTTCAGTGTGCTGGTGGAGCCAACAAAAATCTGTTGTTTTTTTTACATCAGCAGTCAACTATTGCATAACAAAGGTTCAAGAAAGACAAATAAGAAGCGCCATAATTAACATATCTTGTTAGTTTTATACAGTAACCTGCTCTGTTAAAGCCTTTTCAGTGAAATAAGTCTGTGCAGCCGCATGACGTCAAACCTAATCAGTGGATGAAAAAAGGGTAAAACCCTCAACAGAGCAGCAGGAATCATGTCACAAGTTCTCAAGTGACTACTAAAATAATAATAATGATTTTGCTTCATTTTTTAACATTTACATACTAAATTTATGAAGCAGGGGAAGTTTGTTGCAATTATAGCATTGTAATTGGATTAAAATGTTAAACATCATAACATTTTCGGGTACATCCAGGACATGCCTCCAGGTAAACTATCATTTAATTTCCTATCTAAAGCTGAAACTGGCATTACTTCATATGGCTAAAAAAAAAATTCCTGCTCTTAAGGAAATAGCTGGTGTTAATGCAAATATTTTTCAAGAAATTTCAAAATGTAGTAAAAGGTTGAGATCATAGTCACTGACCTGCATGTCAGCATGTATTTTAGAGCTGACAGCTGATGCATGTACAATGCACATAATCCAATTTGCTGCATAATCTGCTTTTTCTGTCACCTTGTCTCCTCTGTTTATAAATGTAAAATGCACTCCATTATCCATTCTCTAAATGAAAAAGCCTGAACACCAGGTAACCACGTAGTTACGTGTTATTCAGTTGTATATGAAGTCAGGCTCTGATTAAATGGTAAATGGACTTTTTTCCTCTTATCATGTTGACAACTCAAGACTCCGCATTTTGACAGTATAGGAGCCATATTTACTATTACATTCACACATTTAAACAGCGGCTCTTAGTCTATATGTGAACCACTTTTCTTTTTTTCCCTTTAGTAGAAACAGTTACACACTAACAAGCAGTTTTCAAAGATGTGTTTTCTTTGATCGTCAGGTGCTGAAACACATCTTTGGTTGTGGGAATTTTCACTTTATTAGTCTTTTTGTTTTTATGTCCACATCAACACTTCATTTAATGTCACCTATGTCACCATCCTCTAGTCCATATTAAAAGCAACACAAGTGAAATGTTGATTCAGACCACAGTGATTCAAACTTCCATTCCTCCCATCAAAACCAGCTGTGTGTCAAAAGCAGAAAGGAGAGCAGTCCTCAAACTGTACAGGGCTACTGGATGAAAATTGCTTCCATTTAAGTAGAACTGCAAGAAACAAAGTGTTTGTGTATGAATCTAATGGTCTTTTTGATCAGACACTAGCAAAAAATGATCATACACTGCAAAAACTAATTAAAAAAAAAAGTATATTTGTCTAATTTTTAGTCACAATATTTTATCACACTCAATATAAGGCATAATTACCTAAATACAACCAGTCCAGTGAGATATACAGTACGGTCCTCAAAATTATTCATAGCTTTGAATTAAAGAAAATTCACAACAGTAATTTAAAAAACAAGAAACTAATAATAAATAAAAATTTACAAAATTATAATTTAGTCAATTAAAGTATTGATTTTGAATTGTCAGTCATCAGTCAGTCATCGCTTTAGCACACCTTTCCCATGAACAGTGGACCAAAATACCTGACAAGAGGTGTAGAAGTCTTTTTGAAGATTAGAGAAAACACCTGATTGCAGTGATTGTCTCAAAGTGTTGCTCAACAAAATTTTAGATTTGGAACCCCATCATGCTTGTTTCCTTGTTTTATTTTTTGTAAGTTTGTTTTTAATTTTACTTTGGAACCACAAATCAAAACCAATGTCATGATTTTCATAGAAATGTTATTGTTAATTTTAACTTAATTCACTGACAGCTGATTTTTCTTCTTTAATTGTGGGGTATGAATCGTTTTAAGGATGACTGTAGGAACTTGTTTTAAGATAATGCATCTTAAATATGTCTTATTTCGAGGCATCTTAGTCTATCCAAAAATTTTCAGTTTTTCTATTGGCAGGTTTTTATCTATTATTTATTTATTTTTGCTTATTACAAGCAAATAATAATAATAATAATAATAACAACAACAACAACAACAACAACAACAACAACAATAATAATAATAATAATAATAATAATAATAATTATTATTATTATTATTATTATTATTATTATAAAGATCTGCCAATAGAACAAGTAAAATTTTCTTGAGAAGATTTTTTGAAATAAGACATTTTTACATGCATTGTCTTAAAACAAGTTCCTACTTTATATTTCACTGAAATGTTTCTGTTTAAGTGATTATGTCTTATATTTTGACTAGAAATTAGACAAATATACTTGTTGAGAATTTGAGTTTTTACAATAAAGAACAAGATGAGTTAGATAAGAGTTTTCAGTAAAAAGATCAAAGAAAGAACTTAAAGCATAAAAAATTATTATGGTAATATTTGTCTTTGGGTGTAGACTTGCAGGCGTCTGTTTTGTGAGATGGTCAAGGATAATGACAGATGTCAAAAACTACTTCTAAAAGTGTTCTTAATGTGGATTGACCTTTAGAGTGCACAGTTCTCTACCCCAGCACTAAAAAGCTCCACTGTATCAATTTCTACACCTGACATTTACCCAGATCCACCAAAATGCTTTTTAGCCTTAGTCTCAAGTCAATCAGTCAGAGAGCCACTCTGATTACCAACAGGGATATTTCCAGGGCTCTGCACCTCCCATGATCTCAGATTAAATAATGATTAAGTACCATTACCAAAGCATTTGCTTTGCCAGAGGAAAAGTTTATATTTAGCCAATTAGTATTGTAATGATATTTCCTTTCTTATAAAACTGATTCACTGACCCAACATCTTAAGCAAATAACATTTTTTTTTTTCCTCTAGCAAAGGCACCTTAATTTCCAATCCTGTTTATTTTAATGGGGCTCTAGATCGTTTAATAAGAGTGTCGACAAAGCTTTCGCAGGAAAAACCGCAATTTAGCAGCCCATATTCTTGTTTTTTGTTGCGTTGGCTCAGTGCAGTCAACAATTAAACATACAGGGGCAGCAAAGGTGTGGTCAAAATATATGTTATTGAGAATATTTGAAGTGCAAATAGACAGTTTTTTGTGGTAAGTCAGAATAAAAAAGAAATAGCTCTTTCAGTTTTCCGCTTTGCAGGGTAGACCACATGTTTAAATGAGAGATGGCCTATTTCTCCGGCAACAACCAAACAGCAGTGCAATCACAGAAAATTGTGTTTTCTATTTGCTGCTGCCTTTTTCCTGCAGCTACAATGTCACCACTGCTTCCTTACATTTGCAAGCAACAGCTGAGTGCAAAAACATAGCACCTGCTCTGTGAGTGCTGTTGAAAATAATTAAATGTGCAAAAAATGTCTGCAGGTGGATTTCTGTTTCTTTCCCCACCCAATCCTCTCTATTAAAAAGAAAAAACTGAAAATCCTGTAATAAGAAGAATTTTGGCATTCATTTCACAATGGAAATGGACAGAAAAAGAGAGATACTTCAACAGATGACCGGATGCACTTACTGCAGGAAACTTAGGCTAGAGAAGCAGATGTGGATGGAAAGGGATGAAGAGCGAAAGACAGATGGAAAGATGTCGATGGATTGAGACAGCAAGTCAGGGAGGATATTTGAGGCATTTGGCATTGAGCCTGTATAAACACAGCAAGCTGAGAGCTATATCTGTAGGCTTTATTAACATGGAGAGGCACAAATCTATGCGTGATTGTGTTCCCAAATGCATACAACACACACACACAATCACTGACACCTGAAAATTAGAAAACCAGCAAATTTCAAGGCAGGGGTTGTGAAAGACGAGTATCAACATGTAACAAGCAGACATGATTTTTGAGGTTGACAGCAGTTAAACAAGGAAGTCAAGCAGAAGGAAAGTCATTGTGCATCTACATCATTTTTGAATAATCACGGAAACCAAAAGCAGTCGTGCTTGCATGTTTTGTTTTTTTTCCAACCATAGTTATCTCATGTATAAGTATTCTCACGATAACTTAATGGGATAATTTATCTCATCATTATCTCATGATGTCTTCTCGAGATAACGGATTATTCCAGTGCAGGGAGGTTGGATCCATTCCAGCACCTACTTGTCCATCATAAGACCAACACAGAGAGACAAACACTCCCTGTGGCTCACATTCACGCTCAGCCAGAATTTAGACTCCTAGATATAGAGGTGGAAAATTAATAGGGATGTTGGATATTGGCTTTTTTACCGATATCCGATATTGTCTAATTCTTAATCTTAATCTCTGATATCTGATGTCAACCAATACCGATATATGCAGACAACTGTTAGGTTGCATCTCTAATATTTTGAGCAATACAGTACAACTCTGCTCTGAGAGCAAAGATCCCAAAATAGCCTTAACTCAGCCTGAGGAGTTCATTGTGGACATCTGGCTGCCAAATATGAGATACTAGCAGGTATTAGCCAACATGTGGCTAAGTGTTTCTTACAACTTGGTAACTTAACCAACAGCTTAAAACCAGACATGTTATAACCAGCTTCAAAGCAAGTCAGTCTGTAGCAGCAGCAGCTGCACCGTAGTCCCCACTGAGTTTGAGTTTATTTATTTAAAATGGGACAGTGCATATTAAAGGCGCTATAGAAGATGTTTCCTCATTTCAGAAAGCACAGACTGTTCGCGAGTTTTTCAATAGTGCTAATGCGCTAGACCAACCTGCTAGATTCACAGCTCCATCTTCCGGCCACAGAATAACCACTCCGGTGTTTAGCAGACAGCAGGTATCACGTCACAAACGAAAGTAAACGAAATGTCGCTGTCTGTCGCTAACTGCTAGCAGAATGATGTTAGCGACCTGCTGTAAGCATCAGACGAGTGCGTGCAGCTTCCGGGTTGCAGCTTTACTTTCGCCAATCAATCACTCTCATTGGTCAGTCTCGCCTATTACCCGTTCTTACCAGGGCAGTAAAAGTGATTGACGACCCAGTAGACAAATGATCAAGTGAAGGAATGCAGAGATGATTGGGGGATCTTTTTTCAGCCCCATTACTTTCACAGTTGATGTATAGTAATATTTATATATTTAAAGCTTTTAATTAGTCATCGTGTATCGGGTAGTGGACCCACTTTTATCGTATATTGCAAAAATTGTTGAAAGAAACATCTTCTATAACGACTTTAATGTATATAGAAAGTGTAAATATGCAGGATTATAACAAAGCTAATTTCCATTACATGACTCTAAAAGAAATGCTTGGATATGAAAATCTTCCAGAATGACAGTAACTTTTCTTCTTGCTAAACCAATGCTAATGGAGCAAAATCTCGTGAGATCTCCTTGTTCTGTTACGAAATCTTGATCTAGGTTTTTGTAGCAACATCAGTGTGAAAAAAATTATACAGATATTTTCTGATATCATATTTTAATGCTGATATCAGTCGATAATATCGGTAGGCTGACAATATCAGACATCTCTAAAAATTAAATGATCTTTTATTAAGTGTGTTTGTTGGATTGTGCTGTACTGGGAGCAGTGCTGGTTTCCAGTCTGACTGCTGCAGGAATCAGGGACTTATGATAAAACACTTGTGATCCAGTCTGTTGCTGAAGGAGGTCTGCAGTGCTGAGAACTTAGATATCATCTTCCTCCCACCACCTCAACTGGGTCCAAAGGGGAACCCAGTACAGAAGCTGTGCTGTACGAGATTCTCCCAGTACAGTCAAACCAGCAAAGGATGTAAGCTGAAAATGTCAGATGGAGGAACATCCATCATTGTTCAACCCAATCTGATTTTACTTCTTGAAGTCAAATTTCTAAGACATACCAGAATTACAAACACACACACGTGCACAGCATGACTTGTAGCCCTCAATCAATTTAATTAAGAACAACATATTAATTGTTATGACATCCATCCTTCTTCTTGCTGCTCATTCAGGCTCAGATCATGGGGGCAGCAGCCACGGAAGCCCTGACTTCCCTCTCCCTAGCCAAATTTTCCAGCTCATCTTAGGGGGGATGGCCAGGCGTTCTCAGGCCAGCCGACACATGTAGTCCCTCCAGCATGTCCCGGGTCTTCCCTGGGTTGCTGGGAAGCCCAGAACGCCTCACCAGGGAGGTATCCAGGAGGCATCCTAATCAGATGTCCAAGCCACCTCATCTGGCTCCTCTCAATGGGGAGGAGCAGCGACTCTACTCTGAGTCCATCCCAAATGACTGAGCTTCTTACCGCTTTTCTAAGAGAAAGCCCCACCACCCTGCAGAGGAAAGTCATTTCCATCGCTTGGATTCACAATGTCATTCTTTTGGTAACTGCCCACAGCTTGTGACCATAGGTGAGAGTAGGAATGTAGATTGACCAGTAAATTGAGAGTTTTGCCTTCTTGCTCAGCTCCTGCTTCACCACGACAGACCGTTGCAGAGTTTGCAACACTGCAGATGCTGCACCAATCCAGCTGTCAACTAGGCATCCGCCGATTCATCGCACATTGTTTACCTGCCGCTCAGGCTACAATACATCAGAACTCCCAACATGTACATGTAATTCTTGTTCCGATTCTAAATATTATTACTTAATCATCTCATTGTCTCAAAAAACAAACTTTATCACAAAAAAACATTCATTTTCTCGAGATAATTTAAAAACGTATCCCATTATCACAAGAAAATGGTCCTCGTAAGCTTGAGGTAATAAGAACTTTAACTTGTCCTCTTGACATCAGTTTTTAAAAAGTACTGGCCTTTTCTGAGGCAAGCAACCAAAGGGTAAAAAGTGAATATGTAACAAACCTTTCCCTCAAGGCTGATGCTCATACTTCCTAGAAAGTGGCAGAGTAAACCAAAGGAAATAAATTGTTTAAAAGCCTGGGAGTCCTGCACAAATGCTAACCTAACACACCAGATGGTTTGTTGCACAAAACCATCTGGGAGGTTGTCGCTGGATAGTGTTTGGAAAAGGGCAGGTGCTTTCAAAGAAATTCTTGGCAGGTGAGTGGATGAACCATCTGTCTCTCACAGGCAGATTTTAACCAATAACATCAGGGGAACCTCTCCAGCAAGAGGTGGATAGAATTAAACTTCTGCCAAAGACGGTTGGAAAAGAGTGAAATCGTCCCATGCTCTCTGCTCAGTGAAGAAATACCTGAAACCAGCCTGCAGCTGCTGATACAGGACACCAACTGCTACATGCTCCGGCCACAAATGCAGAACTTGGAGCCTGCTAAGATCGATTCCCTCACCATCATCAATTGGCAATGGTTTGGGTGTGTGTGTGGCGTGTGTGCGTGTGTGTGTGTGTGTGGAGGAGACATGGCAGCTGGTTGACACAGTGGGCATCAGGATGGGTATTCAGTCAGAGTTGGCACGGAAAAGTGACATCACCTGTCACATTGTTTAATTAACACCTTCACGTGTGGGTGGATGTGTGTGTGTGCATGTTTCCCATTTTGCAAGGACATAAATCTTTTACACAGTCACATTTTATGAATTTTGTTCATTTTAGGAGACACAAAGTAAATAGTAAATATATTAAGTTTGAAAGTTTTCTATGTATGAATGAACGTAATGGTAAGTGGAAGTGACAGATGAGGTTACAGTCCATCTTAAAAATCAGTATAAAGTCCTGGAAACTCAACCCTGTGTGTTTGGGTCTGTCACTTCAATGTGGAGAGTAATTAGCAGCCAGGTCTCTGTGTGTGTGTGTGTGATGCATAGATGTGTGTAATTCTTTTCAGTGGCAGCTGAGGTCACTCCTGGGGTTTAATCTGGACTCACATCAGGACGTAGGAAGGCTTCAGCTGGTCTGATTGGAGTTTCTGCCGGCAACCCAGAGGTTCACCAGCTGTACCGTTGATACACTTCCTGTAATGGTGGGATCCTCTCCCTCCGTAACTCTCTCTTTCAAATGCACACACACACACACATGCCATTTACCTCGGCATGACTGCAGACTCCCATTTGCACTTTTTCCTCTCATTATCCAGCAGTGGATTAAACTTTTAGACCACCTCTGTGACATCTCACAGTGAATAGTTCCTTTGCCATGTCTGTGTTTTTCACATTCAGAGCACTGAAACTTGACTTATAAGGGTTAAGTTAATAATTATTTTAATTGTTAAGCACTTCTTATACTGTAGTCAGTGTTCATGTTTTATTCAAAGTTTGATTCTTCAGGAGAGAGATTACAAGCAAAACAAGGTATTTCATGTCTTTTGTATGTGAACTTCCAACAATATGTTTTCTCACAGGTCATCATTTCCCTCTCATATATGATTCTATCACCTGTTCATGCAGGCAAAATGACCTACAACTATGTTCAAAGAATATGTAACCATTAGTGGTTGTGAGATAAACTAGATGTTATGGCCAAATCCTCGATTTGATTCGATGTTCAATTTTAGGGTCATGATTCAACTCAATTCTGGATTTATTTTCTTCTCTTTTTCTTATGCCAATTTCAGACTGCTTTAGTCTACAGGCATTGGTTTTATTAATTTTTTTTCAACAAACATGAACAAATAAATTTGAAAATATAGAAACAAGAATAAAATAGGTCTGGAATGGCATGACGTCTTCAAGTGTTTGAAAGAAACAAGCAATATTGTGCTCAATGCTTTTCATCAGCATTGAAAATGCCAGCAGCCAGAGATCTAAACCTTTTTTTTTAATGTTTATAATGAACAAAGTTTCAACAAATGCAATGAGTAATTAGGACAAGAGATAACAGCACACACATGCGAGCAAACCCACTGAAAGCAGTTATGTCTGATTGATTCACTGACCTTAAGGTGATGGATCACTGTGCAAAAATACCATTTATAAAGTTTAACGAATGATCTTCAATGCCTTATATCCGATTCACATCAGGCCCATGTACGATGTGATTTTGTTTCAACCTCAGCAGCTCACGTGCTCACTTGCATACAGTGATGCGGGGATATCTGACACGTAGCACATGAGGGCCAGCGGCTGGAATTCAGGAATGGCAGCGCACCAGTCCTAAATGAATAGGAAACACTTCCATATAAGGCTCCTTGTTCTTATTTTTTCACTGAGGTGAGGCACAACAGCTGCCCCCGTTGGACTCTGAGCCATCTTCAAAGAACAGTTTCACCTGACAGATGAACACCACTTGCATGTCCGGTACCTCCGGTACCATGAAAACACATGTATACATGCACACCTCCCTGATGTATGTAAATGGCAGGGGGGATCGTTAATCCTCTCTTTGATTGTGATGCTCGAGACCATGATGTAATTTTGATCCATTTCAATAAATAATCGAAATTGTGGCACTCATTGCAATGAAATGGCTATCATAGTAAAATGAATGTATTTCCTTCCTAGCGATGATCTATTTTAAACCTACTCAAGTCTTTTCAATTTTCTAACCCTACCCATCAGGGCTGGACTGGGACAAAAAAATCAGCCTGGGCATTTTGAAGCGAGACTGGCCTACCAGATATCAATGGAATGACGATGACGCCTCTGGATGAAAACAAGTGCTTGTACATTGTCTTGTTTGTATGTACTTTGTATGTACTCTGTATGTTATAAACTTAAACCTAAACCTTCCTCCCAACATTTAAAGACATGTACATTAGGTAAGCAGGTCTCTCTAAAAAAAGATGGCATGTCTCAATGGGACTTACTATTATAAATAAAGGTCCTGTTGTGCTATGCAGTAGCCTATGAAGTGGTCTGTAAAGTATGAACAAGGTGACAAAAAGCTACAATGTAATCAGCAGGCTGTTATAATGGCCAAATTGTTGGCCAAATTGTTGTTTAATAAAAACAAACATAAACTAGGTGAAAAAGATAACCAATGCACTTTATCTTTATCAAATCTGAACTTTTTTCAGATACAAGTAGGGCAGCCCCCTACCAGACTCATGCCATATAGTCCCCTATTACAATCTCACTCCAAACAGGCTTGATAAACTGGATAGCCTATACCGGCAACCTTAAAATCAGGGCTCCTGAACTATCGCTGTTCATGAACTGGGTAACCTCTCCATCACAGCATGTCATGACAGTTAAATAATTTGAATATAACAGCTGCACAGTGTGAAGTCACGTGACAATTCAAATCTCTATCGCACAATAATATTCCATAAATGGCTGAAATATAGCAAATAAAAACAAACAAACCCTTGTGTCAGACCAGTTATTTTATTTTCTCCTGATGCAACCGTTTCATTTAGTGGGCATGCTCTAAATATTCTTTCAAGTTCAGCTCTTGGATAACATGTTGACGTTAATAAAACCTAAAAATGACTGAAACCTTTTTACTACTGAGAATCACCATTAATGACAGTATTCAGCTCTGTGCGTGCCTGTGATGTAGGCGACACATCGGCGTAGCAGGAGAAATATTCCAGCTAATTTCCACATTCACCTCCCTGATAGATTCATAAAAACGCTTATATATGTGTCTGACTCAGCTGACGACGATGCGCATGCTGCCTGCACGCTGTGCGATGCATAGCCTGCTTATAACTACTGACTTTCAAAGAGTTAGCAAGCACAACAAAAATGAACTAGACTACACCCAAACTTGATTTATCAACCCAGGTAGAGTGTAGTTCATCACTTCTTACCCCCCGCCAGGGTCCGCCGCGGGTCAAACCTCATCCACCTGCCGGTGACCTCCGCCTACGTCACCTGTGGCTGAAAGTTCCTCTACAGCCTCCAGCAAACTTCTGTGTTGGCAGCATCTGTATGAAGAGCCTCTTTAATTCCCAATTTTCCCCATGAAAACTCTCTGTGTTTTGCTTTTTTTGTAGTTCTCTCTGGGTGATTGATTGATCGATTGATTGACAGCGGTGGCCCAAGATGGAGGGGGGCATCGGCCCTCAGCTGTAATTGGTCCAGCCCACAATCACTCAGGAATAATGGGCCGAACTACCAGTTTGCCACTGACCACAAAAGCTATATTAAACAAACAAACAAAAAAAGCCAGGCCAGCCCAAAATCACTGTGGGCCCACTGGGAAAATGCCCGATGGCCAGTCCAGCACTGCTACCCATGTGATGTTTTTGCCCAAATCCAACAAGAAAGTGACAAGATTTTATTGTGATATGTTGATTTGCATCCATTAAGGTATTGGTGGCGTTACAAAAACAATGTGTTTCAGGGAATTTATTTTTTAAAAAAGCTGCCAATTGGCTGTCGGGCTCTTCTGGAGCATCAATCATATCTGCCTCTTTTATTTTCAGTGTCTGTGCCCAGTTGCTACTGTCACACTCCACTGGCTCCACTTTTTGGTTTTATATATTGGCTGATCCCACTTATTGTATCTGTGTTGCAGCTGTCAGTAAGAGACTGCACACTATGGCTGTTTTGCATGGCAAAAAATACATACAAAGATGTTTAGCAGTGTAGACAGGAAGCTACAGCATAGCTTCATTTTCTTCTCATTAGTCATTTATATTTCTCTGAAACAAGCAACAGTTTATCATTACTTATAATCATGATTGTGGTTGTTCAGACCCTTCTGACAGAGACCCAGCAGGAAGCCTCTCATCTGCCCTGGTATTTCACATTGGTTTGGTGAACAGGAGGCCTGAATAAACTGCCATCTACCCCTCCTCCACCTGCTTAAGAGTACCATGTAACTTATCAAAGGAAACACCTTGTGTAGTCATAAAATAGACTAGACCCCTAACAGGAGTCCTTTGGAGGCCAGGGATGGGCAAAGTCTTAATTCCAAATGGTTTCATCCCCACAAAAAAAAAGTTCTTCGGTCTTTGTTGTTAGACAACAAAGCCAAAGTTCACCCATTGGTAGGGGTGGTGAAAACGAAGCCTCATGAGACAATGAGACATTTTGACACTGCTGCCAAGAGATCGACACAATGTCTTGAGATATTTGAGACAGTCATCAAGAACTCCATCTGCTGGCTGTGGGTGTGTACTGCAGCTGATAAAAGCGTTGCCAGGAGCTGTCTTGTCTCTGACTCAGTATATGATAAAAAATACATTTTTAACTTTCTGTTAGTGTTTGCTTTGTGGTTAATATCTTGGAATTATCCTCTGTGATAAATTAAGTATTTTTAATAAATTCCCAAGTGACTGTAACCCATATTAGCATTGACAGATTAATAAACCCAGTCCCTTCAAGATTTCCGCTCGACACTCGCAGATGATGTAACGACGCCTCAGTTCGTGTGGTCACGTGCCTTTCAGCATGCTGAGACTTCCACCAAAACAGCGCTTGCAAGACTTAGGTTCATAAGATCAATGTGGAGTCGAGCAGACGGGCTCAAGCATAACATCCTTTGGGATGACTACCAAGACTACCAATTGGGAATCTTTTTTGAAGCATTTTTTTCTTACTTTTTTTCCTTCTTTTTTTTTTTTAGCCTACTTAGAAATTTACTCCAAGGTTTTTAGTAGCTTTGTCCTTTAGTGCAGCAGTTGACAGCCTTGCCAAGGTGAAAGAGCATCAGCATTAATTTACATCTCTGAGAACATCCTCAGCTCTGCAAAGTGTTTTATAAGTTCCCACTGTTGCCACATGTTTAAATATGGATGCTTAAACACTTAGGCTGTAGTATTCTATAGCCTATCTGGTAAATGTTTTGGTTCTATATAGCAGGTAGTTCATAAAATATGTTTGCCCTCCGCAAAGTAGTGAAACTACTGTGTGGCAGGACAAAGAAGGGCCTGGGCGGGATTCGAACCCCAGACTCCCAGGTGAGTCATGCGCACTAACTAGTCAGCCAAAGGGACATCCCCTTGGCCCAGTAGCCAGGGCTTACAGTATCATCACTTGGGGGTATTGTGACAAGACCGTCAACTGCCACAACTGCAACAGATTTCTTGTCACTACTTTAGGTGATTGAGGAGGACATGTCCTTCCAGGGCTACCATAGTGCTGATAGACCTACCATCTAGGTTTGCCAATGTTGTAATTGCCCACATATTAGGGCTGCAACGACGGGCTATGCTGATAGTCAATTAGTTATTTCCTCATTAGTTATTGAGTAAGTATGTAGGGGTATCCTACATTAATCATACACCTTTGTGATTTTTTCCAGGATATTATTAACAAAGTTCTTACTAATGCCATGTTAAAAATCTGGATTTGGCATCATGTCATTGACGGTTGTTTTAGCTTTTAGGTAGTTTGATACAGTGGTGAACTTTATCGGTGCATACACACCAAACGCGATTTGGGCATCAAAAATGTGCCTGACGCCCAAAGTTGGACGCTGGGTCACTAAAAAGTCAGACGCTTGATTTCCAGCATCTTGACATCCCGGATGCGCGTCGAGGGATGTCCAGCCAAGGCGCGCACGATGCGCAACAAGCCTCTCCTCTTTTTTTCCTGTCACCGGTCTGCCTGCACCATGGCAGATGGAGGAGAGAGTGGGGCTCAGCTTTATGTGATAAGCAAAGCTAGGGAACGTCATCCTCGGGCGTCTCTGCTCTGTGTCTGGGTTCACCAAATAATTCCAGGTGTTCCGAGTGTGATAAGTTTCACCATTTACTCCAGGAGTTGCGCGCTGGTGAGCGGCGCTTTCAGTTGTCTGATCCAGCCCAGTTTAACGTCCCGCTGTCCCGATGCGGGATTATAAGCCCATCCCATCGGCAGAGCAGGTCATCAAACCGCCATGCAGAAACTGGGACCGGACGCACACAACAGTCTATCCTCCTCTGTCTTCAGAGAGTGAGGAGATTCCCCTGTTTCTTCTTGGTGTTTCCCGTCCTGTCATAAAATGTGTGTCTACACCAGTGGTTCTCAAACTTTTTTTGCAGAGCCCCCCTTTTATTGGAATTTTAAATGTCAAGCCCCCCCATCCCACCACCGCTGCCACATGCACCCAAACATTTACCATGAGATACATGAAAAAATGAACTGCATTTGGGGGGAGGGGGTGCCTTTTGAGTCATCATCATTTGTTCATTAGTACTTTAAAGAATATGCCCATTTTTTGTTAGAAGTACAAAAACTATAGGCCTGGCTGGGCCTCCCCTGACAGAGCCCTGAGCCCCCCCTGGGGGGGCCCGCCCCCCAGTTTGAGAACCACTGGTCTACGCCATGACATTGAGTCGCTCTGATTGGTTGATGCCCCGCATCAAGACGCCAAAGTTTGGATTTTCCAACTCTGGGGTCTGCCGCCTCTGACGAGCGTAATGCGCGTCAAATGCGTCAAACGCTCAAAATCTCAAAACTCGCCACACAAAATGCGTGCAACACCCCTAGACGTGGTGCGCCCAGTGCGCCCAATGCGCAACGCGATGCAGTGTTCTCGACGCCTCCTCGACGCGTCAGCCATTGACTCTGCATGTAAACCAGACGCCTTGATGCCAAAATCCCGTTTGGTGTGTACGCACCGTATGAGGTTTCTAAAATCTTCAAAGCCTTACATTTAGAGTTTGCTTTGTTTTGTTTTGCTTTATTTTGTTTCTACTATCGGGTGTCCACAAAGAAAGTTATTTGAGGTGCCATTTTAAAAATCCAAATTCGACATTATCTCAATTAGAGTAGCTGATTTTGGCATCCGTGATTCTGACAGTTTTCCAGCAGCCAGCTTTGTGACCATAAGATGACCATCTGATTTATCACACAATTAAGCACTTATTCGCTGTGGGGGGTCGTAAACAACAACTAAGGTTATTCTTAAGTCTGGCACGCCTCCTCCTTAAATGTTCGAGCATCGTGGACATATTTTCATGGCACACAAGGTCGACTTTGCAAATCTTACAAGTAGTGATGTGCCCGATGAACTGAGACTGCAGCGCGTGTCGAGAAAAATGGGGCGTTCCTAATGAAGCTTTGTTTCGGAGCTTGTGTTGTCAGCATAGGAATCACGTGACCAGAGCAAAACAAGGCCTTGGTTTGTGAAGATGACATAACATGTCGGTCTGTGTTTCACTTCTGTACAAGAAACATTCGGAAGTCGCTAGATTGAAGTTGACAGATAATTTATCCGAGCTCAAAATACAAAGACAGAATGATCCTGACATACAGCCACAGAAATCCACAGTATTATCAGATTTCCCACTGATTAATGTTCCCCTGCACCTACACATTATTTGAAGATTATTAAGTCGCCAAACCGAACACTGAAGACGCTCCTCTTCCTCAATAAACAGATTTCAGCCTTATGTCACCTCATATACGGAGTTCCATAAGCACTGCACTCAATACATAAGTAGTTCTCACTATCACAACAGTTAATTCATGCCAAATATAAAATGAAATATGGCGAAACACCGCCGTTTTCTATCATATAGATCATGTGCTGATATGTTTGCTGTGTTTTTATAGTACAGTGGTTAGCAACATTGCTTTTTACTTGGGAGGCTGTGGTTTGAATCCCGCTCATGCTTTCTTTTTAATTTTGCAACATTTTATTGTCAAACTATGAGTCAAATACTTAAAGGTGCAGATAATCAACATTGTATTTGTTGGATGCTGCTAATTTATTTGATAAATCCTTTATTTTCTGGTTATGGGCACTACTGAGATGGTTTGAGTGCATTTTTGTTTGGGCTGATGTGGACCCATTTTGACACTAGATGTCACTAAAGAGGAATATGAATGAAACCCCAAGTACTGAACCTTTTTTCCCGAACCAATTGGCTGGGAAGCCTCATTGCTTCATGAAGCTTCATTTGGCCATCACTACTTACAAGTACTTATTGTATTTTGTGGTTTAATATGAAGTGGTCCCGGACTTTAGACGTCTTTGGTCACTTTTTCTTTACCTGTTCCACCACCATATTTTTGCTTGGCGCTATACTCTATTGTATATGTCCAACTCTGAGTAGAATACAGGTGTTACAATCGCTGACAATTAAATTGGATGTCGACTAATTTCATAGTCAACTTCTGTTGACAACATCAACTAATCATTGCAGCCCTGCCACACACACACACACACACACACAAAGTAAAATACAAACGTGAAAAAGTCATCCTTCGGTAAGCAGGCTTAGAACTAAGGGCAGTCACAAAAGGAACAGTTACATTTGTCCCGTAACATATACTTAAACAAGTACAGCTATCTGAAAGAGCCAGCTAATACCAACTTGGTCCAAAAGCTGACCAACTTGGCGTGAGCTGATTGTGGCTAAAGGTGACATCAGAATAATTTCAGAGCAAATATTTTGCATACATGAATGTTCAACTTCCAAATTCATGCATCTGTGTCTATTTGCATTTCCTGACATGAAAACATTTAGAATTTCAAAAGAAGTTTTAATGACATTGCAGATCACAATTTGTCCATAAGAATTTCTTGCTTTTAAAAGCCAAATATGCTGTAAAGGGGGAGTGGATAGCCCAGTGATAGCGTCGTGGGCTTGGGCGCGGAGGACCCGGGTTCGATTCCCCGACACAATCCCTGGGTGTACCACTGTGGACCCCTGAGCAAGGTCCTTAACCCCCCACCAACAGCCCACTGCTCTCTGATACTCACAGTACAGAGATGGGTGAAATGCAGAGCCCTGATTTCCCCTCAGGGATCATGCAAATATAACAAAAAAAAAAAAAAAAAAAAAATCCAACTGAACCTCTACCTGCAGCATGCCAGTATTTGATATTGAAACTTGCTTCCACATCTTTGATTCCACATTTGTTTTTTCTCCTCTTTTTAAAGTTTCTTTATTGCATTTGTCACTTTATCATGCATTTTTATTAGTTTTTTCTCATTGCCTGAAACTATATTACTCATCTTTAAATTTGGTCACTTAGCATCTTTGTAATTTTCAAATTCCATGGACTCTCCCTCGGGGCATTCATTAATGAAGGGAAAATTGCCTAAAATGCAAATACAGATGCAATTTATCTAACAGTTAATGACTGGTCAAAAAGGTGAGATTTGAATTTTTTTTTCTTTTTTATATACAAGTAAAGATATTGCTTTAAAAGAATGAAATTCCCTCTTCATGTTGTTAAACTCATTTCCATCTGTCTTTTTTTTTCACTTACATTTTCTGACGTTCTAGTTTCCATCTTCATGCACTTTGACTACTTCATCACCTGGAGCTTTGTGACAGGAAGCCATTAACATATTTACACCGCTATCACCACCATCTCTGTGTTTTTGCTCCTTTTTTAAAAGCAATATACACACACATACATAATACATATATATATATATATATATATATGCATTTATTTATTTATATGTATTCATTTACCAAAACGTACAAATACATGCATGCTTTCAAATTAAACATGCATAGCTATACACAGGATTGGACAAAGCTTTGGTTCTTATGACAGACTTGGAATCCCTCTGCAGTCTTATGGTACTTTATGTTGATTTTATTACTGAGCAGCTCTGCAGGTGGAGTGAAAAATTTAAAATGAAAAACAGTTATGACATTTACAACATTACACAAACTTCACACACAGCAGTGAAAGGTGGTACGATCAATACATATGCAGAGAACAACAGACAGTTCTGTTCATTATCAACAGCTCAACAGGTTTCACGGTTTTATGTGCCCATTGTCTCCATCAAAGTATCTTACATTATTTTGACACTGCAACAGCCCTGACTACAGTGGAGAACAGAAAGTTGGCATCTTCATAAAGTATATCATTAATTGTACAGTATCCTCACCCTAATGAAATTCTTTGTACAATAACAGTAACATATAAAAAAACATTTTGCATTTTACAGTGGGTACAGAAAGTACTCAGACCCCTTTAAACTTTTTACTCTTTGTTTCAATTCAGACATTTACTAAAATAAAAAAAAGTTCTGTCACCAGGGCTGAGGCAGTTAAAAAGCTCCTCAGTGGCAGGGCCCAAGTTCCTTAAAGGACAAGTTTTTTGGGGTTTTTTTCCAACTTGGACCTTGTTTCTAGGATTACATACATGCATTTACTCACGGGTAAAGTTTCTGCATCACTTTGAGTCCTTCTGAAGATATAACGTTAAGTCACCCTTTGGTGCACGTCCGGTAAAATGGGAGATACGGGGCAGTTACTAAAAGACATTATCTGCAGCAAAACTCCTCGATTTTTGCCAATGCTTTAAGTAGAATGAACAAACAAATGAGTACTATTGTCCTGTGAGTTCAGAGTTTCGCAAATTGTGTTATTGTTGTCTGGGTAGCGAGCTGCTCTTCTCAGCTGTGCTACGGAAGCGTGGTTCGTGAACGTGCGGCCCTGAAAAGTGTGTAGAACACCCTCATAACTTACGGAAAGCTAAAACTGGACACACAGGACAAGAGTACTCGTTCGCTCGTTCAACTTATCCTTTAAGGCTCTGGATGCTGTGGAGCTGTCTTGGCTGACACGCCTCTGCAGCATTGTGTGGACATGGCCTCTGGACTGGTAGACTGGGGTGGTGACCCCCCTCTTCAAAAAGGGGGATCAGACTGTGTGCTCCAATTTCAGGGGGATCATACTCCTCAGCCTCCCTGGTATGGTCTATTGGGGAGTCCTGGAGAGGTGGGTCTGTCAGATAGTGGTTTTTGTCCTGGTCGTGGAACAGTGGACCAGCTCTACACCCTCTTTAGGATCCTGGAGGGAACATGGGAGTTTGCCAAACCAGTCTACATGTGCTTTGTGGACTTCGAGAAGGCGTTTGATAATGTCCCCCCGGGATCCCTGTGGGGGGTGCTCCGGAAATACGGAGTGCTGGACCCTCTTGTTCGAGCTGTCTGGCCCCTGTGTGACCGGTGCCAGAGCTTGGTCCACATTTCCGGCTGTAGGTCAAATCCATTTCTGGTGAGGGTTGGACTCTGCCAGGGCTGCCCTTTGTCACCGATCCTGTTCATAACCTTTATGGACAGGATTTCTAGGTGCAGCCGAGGTGTTGGAGGGATCTGGTTTGATGGCCTCAGGATCAGGTCTCTGCTTTTTGCAGATGATGTGGTTCTGTTGGCGTCATCGGGCTGTGAACGATCCAGTGATTTGCAGCCGAGTGTGAAGTGGCTAGGATGAAAATCAGCAACTCCAAATCCGAGACCATGGTCCTCACCCGGAAAAGGGTGGAGTGTCCTCTCCGGGTCGGGGGTGAGGTCCTGCCCCAGGTGGAGGAGTTCAAGTATCTCGGGGTTCACGAGTGAGGGAAAAATGGAACGGGAGATGGACAGACTGATTGGCGTGGCCGCAGTGATGAGGACTGCATCGATCCATCATGGTGAAGAAGGAGCTGAGCCAGAAGGCAAAGCTCTCAATTTACTGGTCGATCTACCTTCCTACCCTCACCTATGGCCACGAACTGTGGGTCATGACCAAAAGAACGAGATCGCGGGTACAAGTGGCCGAAATGAGTTTCCTCTGCAGGGTGGCCGGGCTCTCTCTTGAGGACAGGGTGAGGAGCTCGGTCATCCGGGAGGGAACTCAAAGTAGAGCCGCTGCTTCTCTGCATCGAGAGGAGCCAGATGAGGTGGCTCGGACATCTGGTTAGGATGCCTCCTGGACCCCTCCCTGGTGAGGTGTTCCAGGCTCGTCCCACCGGGACGAGACCCCAGGGGAGGCCTAGGGCACGCTGGAGGAACTACATGTCCCGGCTGGCCTGGAAACACCTCAGGAACCCCCTCGGATGAGTTGGCGGGTGTGGCCGTGGAGAGGGAAGTCTGGGCTTCCCCACTTAGGCAGCTGCCCTTGCGACCCGACCTTGGATAAGCGGCAGAAGACAGTACAGTACAAAAACTTCATTTTATTTGTCATCAATGTACACTCAGCTCCCCATCTTGACAGAAAAAACAGAAATGTGGAATCTTTTGGCAATTTATCAAAAAAGTAAAAGTGAAATATTACATAGTCATAAGTATATTGACTCTTATGCTGTCCATTTCTTCGGATCCTCTTTGAGACGGTTCTACTCCTTCACTGGAGTCCAGTTGTGTTTAACTAAAGTGATTGGACTTGATTAGGAAAAGCACACACCTGTCAATATAATTATAAGGCCTTACAGCTCACAGTTAGGGCTGTGCGGTATAACGGTTCAGATTTAGCTTTCCGTTAGTTATCAGGGTGTTCTACACTAAACACTTGGGGCTGCGCGTTCACGATGTGGGCTTCTGTAGTACAGCTGAGACGAGCAGCTCGTTACCCAGACAAACAACAAGAACACAATTTGCGAAACTCTAAACTCACAGGACAATAGTACTCCTTAGTTTGTTCATTATACTTAAAGCATTGATGAAATCAAGGAGTTTTGCAGATAATGTCTAATATAGTGGCTGCCCCGTCTCCGCCATGATACTGGACGTTTACCGGAAAGCGACTCAACGTAATATCTTTCCAAGGACCCAAAGTAATGCAGAAAATTTACCAGTGAGTAAATGCACATATAAACTCCTAGAAATAAGGTCCAGGCTGAAAAAAAAGAAACTTCCTTTAAAATGATTTGATCTGATTTTACAGATCAGATGGCATTCTTCACTAGACTGTCTTATCAGTTGATCGCTGCTGGCGACTTAACTGTTGAGTTATGAACTCTGACGGTGCAGACAGTTCAAGATTATATTTTACTGAACATAAAGTTCCCTCATTGCATCTCTTAGTAAATGGGGTAACAGTGCATGATTACTCAACACAACTCATCCCCTATATCCAACATTTGTATGCACATGCTTGCATATGCACATGCGGAGGCAGTACACAATTCATTGGGACCAGCCAAGGTGTGCTAGTCGTTAACGCACGTCCAGGACAACAGACGATTCAATGAGGTGCAGCCGTCAGCACCAAATTTACCTGCCAAGTTCTTCTGCGAGTAGCCACCTTCTCATTTGCGCTGGCCGCTTAGTTACTGCTGCAGGCCTGTCAGTAATCAGATCAGTGGCCGGCTTCGGATTGAACAGCCTCTTGCTTCGAGTATGTAGCCGCCGCTGGACTCTGACTGCTAGCAGCCAAGAGTCTTTGCTGGCTGTATCTTTATTTGTCCCCAAAAATTATGGAGAGAAAATAGTATCAAAATTATTGTGTGTGTGTAATACAGAAGTTGTAAACTGTATCAAATAATTTGTAACTTTGGGTACTTGCAAATGTGTGTTTTTAATGCAACCACAAATACTTAAAAATTGTACACACAAAATAAATCTACACTTTTACAAATTACAAAATACACAAATATTCATATTTTACATACAATTTTTTTACCTTCAACCTCTCAAACCCAATAGTTGTGTGTTCAAAAAGACTCCTGTGCAAACAAATCCTTAAATAGGTGTGCACGCATCCCCTGATGCGCACAAACAACACTGCTTTTACACACAAATCAGTTTACGCATGCTCGAGGGATTTTGAGACTTTCTTCACGCTTCCAGGAGCCTGACAGATTTGTGCGTACGTGGTGCGTTTAAGGTTGCTTTCACACCAGGGGCGTTTGGTCCACTGTAAACGAACCAGAGTTTGTTTCCTTGGATAGTCCACTTTGTTTGGGCAGGTGTGAAAGCTCATCCGAACTCTGGTGCGGACCAAACAAGTGAACTCTGGTCCGCCTGAAACGTGGGTCTCGGTTTGCTTGCAAGTGAATCGTGGTCCGGTTCGTATGCAGTGTGAAGCTAAACGGACCAAACACAGGACCAGATGTTTGTAGTGTTGCTATGCGCAATGCAAACGCAGTGCATCTACGGTAGAGGAAGTGCAGCGTGCACTCAAAACCAAAATAAACATGGTGAGAGGAGGACAGACATGGACTGACGAAGAGCTGAGAGCTCTCCTTGAAATATGATCAGATGACCGGATAAACCACCTGCTGACATCCACTCATCCTCCTCTAGTCATGTATTCACTACTTAAATACAACGTATCTAATCTATACATATTATAGCTTGATTCTGCATCTCTACAGCCCATCAGTCCTTACATGATGTTTACTGTTGTTATGGCAACAAGTGACCGCTGACATTAGCAGTTGCTAGCTAGCTTAGCTCAACTGTATGAACAGCAATGACCCATAAATGAACAATTTGGCATATGAAAACAAAATCAAATCAACTCCCTCTTTTATTTGAGACACTACAAAAAGCTTAATGCCTCGCTGCCATACCAGCCGGTCATATTGCACCGCTTTCTGAGCCATGTGCATTTGCAGTTCAAAAAGAAACAGCATTACTAAAGGGTCCAGGACCACCAATTTAACGTAATGCTTTATGTTTACCCTACTGTTGTAGGAGAGGGAGGGATTTCTGCCCCTTTCAACCACCTAATGCTGCTCAGAAAGTTCAGAGCGCATCATAAGTCACAGTGTGAAAGCAGAACCGAAACAAATGATAAATGCAACGATGTTGCGACTTTCAGCTCCCCAATCGGACCGAGTCCACTTGGTCAGGTGTGAAAGCGATCTAAGTGATGGTGGAAAGCTGGGTAACTGGATTTTCTTCAGTTATTCCAAAGTGGGGAAAGATGCTTTCTATAAAACAATAGTTCGACCTTAATTTTATTTATTAAGTCCATTTATCCCCGGGCGCTTTAAGTAGCAGCCCACTGCTCTCCGGTACTAATGTACAGAGGTGGGTAAAAATGCAGAGCCCTAATTTCCCCTCGGGGATGTAAACAGTCTATCAAAAAAAAAAAAAAAGAATTCATGGATACAGCCATCCGATTGATGGATACAGTCTGTTCAGAGTTTGGGTCACAGTGGTGCTGCTTTTCCATTAAATATTTGTTGTTGTAGTTGCTTTTGCCTTAATGGGAATTAACCCTTTAAAAACGGAACGGCCGCGGGCGGCCGCTAGAAGTTCCCTGTTAGCATAATCCTGCTTAAACTGCTCTAAAATAAAAACTATAACAGCTAGAACGATAATTTTTTTTTTATTTGAAAGCTAAGACTGGCGCCTTTCAAGCTGAGCTGGCGTCGCGAGTCGATGACGTCATCATTTGTCGCTACGTGCGACGCAGATCGGCAATGTAAACACAAGGTGGCACCAAGAAGTCATAGCAGAGTGGAGTGTTAAGTGGTCACTGCCAGAGAGACTGACGATGGAAAGAGAGACAAATAATGAGGAAAATAAAGCGAGAATAGGTTGTTCTGTCATTTATATTGTGTTTTACATGGTTTTAGCTGGTTTTCAGTAGTTTTTTTTTTTTTTAATAACAGTTGCTAATTTTAGCATATGAAGTGGCTTAGTTCTACTACAGATCTGCAGCAAGATTAGTGGTTTCTTGTTGTTTTTATGACATTAGTGGCTTAGGGTTTGTTTTTTTTAAAGATTTTTTTTTATTTTGCATTTAGGCAAGTCTTAGCATAGTTTATATTTACACATCTGGAGTCTGCAGGAAATATTTGGCAGAGCAGGTAAGGGAACTGTGAACCGGCTCTGATGATACCACAAGTTACAGCACACATACTGTGCAGTATTTTCACAAATCGAAAGTGCACCCTGTACATAAAATAACCTGATTCAAAAACAAAAGAATTAAAAAATATATATTCAAAATAGGTTGAAGATACTCAACAATTATTCAATCATTTTCTGAATTTTTATAGTTTTTGTATGTTCATTTCGTAGGTTCATTTCTTGGATTTATGAAAAAATTACAGAATTTTGAATAATTTTTCAGCTTCTCAATGGTCCAGAACCTTTTTTGTTTATTTTAGATATTCTAGGTAAAGCAGCTGGAAATACTCCCATCAAATGACGCCAAAGCAGAAATAAAATGCTTTTATTAGCTGCTTTATCTTGAAGCTGAAATCAAATCGCCTTTGTACTCTGCAACCAATAAGGACTGTATCTCAAAAACTAAAAGAGATAAATGGTTGCAATAACTTGTAAAGTGTTAAGAAGTATTTATTTTAATTTTGTACATTTAGAAATGTTTTGGATCACTATGTTTTGTTTTTTTAGTTAGTAAGATGTGATGAAAACAATTCCGATTTTTGTGTATTTTTAATATTCATGGCATTTTTTCAAGAGCATTGCAAGTTATTACTGTCCATTGATGTTCATAACCTTGTAGCTTAAGTTGTACAGATTCTAAAAATATAAAACACTTGAGGATACCCCAAGAAATGACCCCACTATGCCCAAAAATAACAGAGCAGGCATAGACGGGTCATTTCTATTGCAGTTAATAAAGGGTTAAAGATCTGTGGTATAAAAATTCCATGAAGACATACTGTATTTGTGTTGCTCTCTAGAAACAAATTAAGACCAAAATGTCACTAAAACAAAATAAGCCAAGCAACAAGTGGGTCTTGAGTCCACGAATATAATTTTCAGTAGAGGTAATATTGAAGATTGAAAGGTTTGACTTCAAAAGCATAAAACTGGTTCCCTTTGATTTTTAGTCTTGAGCAAAGCCCAGCCAACATGCTCTGGGCTGTAGAAACTGTAATGTAAAAGGAAGCTTGACCATGCAAAGCTTTCAAAGTGATAACAAAGATTTTGAATTGAATTTTGAGGTGAGCGATAAAAGGAGGCAGAGGAATTAGATAGATAAAAAGCATACAAGTAGACAAAAAGAAAGAAATGATGGTTGAGAAGGAGGGAGAAGAATACGGCAGTGAGCAGACAAATGGCTCTCAGTGCTGCTCACAAGCTGGATAAAAGACAGGTCTTAAACTATGACCAAGGTCAACTCCCCTGCTTCCTGGCTCATCCACACTGACATATTTACACCACTATCACCACCATCTCTGTGTCTTTGCTCCTTTTTTTTTTTTAAGTTGTTGTGCTTTGTTGCTCCACCAGTCACCTCCTCCCTCAATCACTCACACATTGCAACATATAAACTCTGAAGCTGAACTTGGTAGAAATGCATAGTTGAATGTTTTTGATAAGGACAAATGTGTTTGCAGCCATCTTCAACCTTGAGACATGTAGGCAATTCCTTTAAAGGGTTGCATTTTTTTTTCTTCATAACATGAAATTGTCATGAATGATGGTCTTTATTTTCATTTTGCGTGCAGCTGAATTCTATCCAGTGATTGTCTCTATTTTTGGTTTA